>CAUYSK010116069.1:0-17782 GCA_963575035.1 Avahi laniger
TATTTTTGAGAGCAGGAAACTGGACAGCACGATTTAACAGTAAAAAAGAAAAACCATAAGTAGACACTACTTTTTTGCAAATTTAGAGAAGATGAGCAAGACAATGTAGTGTATTGATGAAGAATGTATATGTGCAGCCAAAGGATTTCTTTTTAGGATAAGAAAGGCTCGAGCACTTTATAAACACAAAAGTGATCCACTCATGTATTGATGGACACTTGGGCTGTTTCCACATCTTTGCAATTGTGAATTGCACTGCTATGAACATCCGAGTGCAGGTGTCTTTTTCATAGAGCGACTTTTGCTCTTTTGGGTAGATGCCCAGTAAGATGAGATTGATACCTGCATTTTCTTTAAAAATACTAAACAAGCACGAACACCTTCTGTAAGTCTTTGAGGGAATAAAATGGAATAAATTTTTTAAATACATTTATGTACATGATTTTACTATGATTATCGAAATATGGAGATTCAGATGAGATAAAACATGAGGAACAATAATACAGCTAATTCATGGAGATTTTAGTTATCTTCTAAATGACAATTAATCGAATATATAGTGACACATAGTGTAAAAATATGGATTATACTGATTTTGTTTAGGGAAAAGTGAAGAAAAGAAGGAGCACTTGCCATTAAAACATTTTTCTGCCCTTTTATACTATATATTTAATTACATAACTTTATATTTATTTGTTATCATAAAATTTTATCTAAATTCAAACAAAAGAAAATATTTTTATGGAATGACAAATTATTAGCAATGTCGATTGGGATTCTCATATATTGCATTGGGATAGTGAGTGATATTGACAGAGGTACTTTTAACCTATTTAACTATCACTTGAATCAAGAGGAGAAAAAACAAAGAAAAATTAGAACAAAAAAGGAAAATTGCTTAGAAAACTTGTTATGGAAAATATACTTTCCTAAACCATTGTGAACTTATATACACATGATCAAGATATGGATTTAGCAATCCCATTACTGGGCATCTAACCAAAAGAACAAAAGACATTCTATAATAAAGACATCTGCATTCAAATGTGTATAGCGGCACAATTCACAACTGTAAAGATGTGGAAACAATTCAAGTGCCCATCAATACATGAGTGGATGAATAAAATGTGGTATATGTATACCATGGAGTACTATTCAGCTATAAGAAACAATGGTGATATAGCACCTCTTGCATTCTCCTGGATAGAGCTGGAACCCATTCTACTAAGTGAGGTATCTCAAGAATGGAAAAATAAGCACCACACGTACTCACCAGCAAATTGGTTTCACTGATCAATACCTAAGTGCACATACGAGCAGATGGGAGGAGGGTGGAGGGGATGAGTATGTACAAACATAATGAGTGTGATGAGCACCGTCTGGGAGATGGTCACACTTGAAGCTCTGACTTGGGGGGGGGCAAGGGTAATGTAACCTAAACATTTGTACCCCCATAATATGCAGAAATAAAAAAAGATATGGATTTAAAATATGTTTACTAAAAGAAAAGTAATAATGTAAATAGTTATATATTTAAACACTGGCTGTCAAGAGACATTGTTTTCAATTTGTTAATATAAATTTTTATAATAGTATTCGGACATTATAGAATTATGAGGTTAAGCACAACACCTATATTATGCAAAAAAATTCATTTTAGATTGAGGGCAGGCAGATAATAGACAAAGCTGATGACGTTAATGTTTGAAAGCTGTATGTTTTGCTATCAGAAAGATAGCTCATCTAAGATTCATGGCCTAATAAAAGCTAATAAAAAGAAATAGAGGATTTACAATTCTAGACATTGCTCATCTCTTAAATGCTCACCAATATAGAAAAACAGGTAAATAAGGCAGAACTGAGAAATCAAATCTAAGAGGGAGAAAAATGGAAAACAGAACTCCAAGGAACTGAAGCCAGTGAAATGAAAGAGGTAGGCCAGAGTAATTTATATATATCTAAATGTCAGCACTAAAATAAATAAATAGTGGATAAATAAATCAAGGAAAAAGAGACAGTGCAAAAATGAACATGTGGTAAAGAAGAGGAAAAAATCCAGAATATATGAATCTTAAATATAGAGTAAAAATACTAAAGAAAATAATTATAAATGTAGTCTTATTTTTATACCTTAAGGATAAAAGATAAAATGAATGAGCATACTTCAATGAAAAGTTTACATAATCTCAAGTATTAAATTTAAGATCTTAGAGAATAGCAAATTAAGGAAAATATGTGAAAGAAAAGTTTTAATAAAATACATTTGAAATATTTAATTAAAGAGCAGGAAAAATCAAAATATAAAATGAAATCAAAACCAGGTTTATCCAAAATGAATAAAACATACAATGTTCCATAGTGCTTTTTTAAGAAATGTGATTAAGTTTTGTGTCCCTCAAGAAAACCCTGTTTGCAAGGTCTTTCAAAGTTTTAGGGACTAAGTTTTGTATTATATGTCAATCAAGGAAATTTGATGTCCATTTATTGTTTACATCTTGATTTTTATATATTTACTATCCATTATATTTATATTAATAATTAATATATTAATAAAACTTCTTGATATAAAGTTGTGTGGCAAGTTCTTATTCGATCTTCAATAAGATTCTGATTTGTCAGAAAAAATAACTTACAATTGTATATTCCATAAAAAAGATTCTTTTTAGAATAATCATAAATCCTGCATGGGTAATTGTAGTGTGCCACGATGAATGAAAATACAAGTATTAATTGGTTAATTTTTCAGGAAAAATTACGACATGCCTCAATGGCAGATAGCAGAAGACATGAAGAATAAAAATAATAAGTTAAAGTCAATGATAAAAGGAAAAAGTTCAAAGATACTCCTTGGTTAAGTGTTACTAATAACATCTGAAAATGCTTACATCTTCAAACCTTGTTTTAAGAATGAGAAATTTCCAACATTCCTAGCACCTCTTATATTTTGTGGATACAGCTGGAGCCCATTCTACTAAGTGTAGTATCACAAGAATGGGAAAACAGACACCACATGTACTCACCATCAAATTGGTATTAACTGCCTTAACTGATCAATACTTATGTGCACATACTGTAGTAACATTCATTGGGTGTCGGGCAGGTGGGAGGCGAGAGAAGGGGTGGATATATTCACACCTAATTGGTGCAATGTGCACCGTCTTGAAGCTCTGACTTGGGTGGAGTAAAGGAAATATATGTAACCTAAACATTTCTATCCTCATATGCTGAAATAAAAAAATAATAAAAAAATAAAAAGAAAGAATGAGAAACTTGAAATTCCATTATTTTGGATGACTAAATAGCAGCATGTAAATAGTAATGATGAACTTAGCTTTAGGATGTAGAGGCCAGTTCCCAAGTCTGTGCACTTTCTACAGCCATTCATCATTCTCTGTATTAAGAGAATTTGTTATGGGTATTATTTTAAAGGACCAGTTACTTAAGGAAAGGGGTCCTCATTTTCTAAAAGTAGAAATTTTAAAGGTAGACTGATCCATTTTATCAGCTAATAATTAGAAAAATATTTACATATACAAACATGTTTTGAAAATCACTAATGTTTTAAATAAAAATATATTCAGGGTATTTTATTCAAGTAAAAGAGAGATTAAAATTACATAAATATATATGGATGCTTTTCACTTACAAAATACTATGTTAGATGCGTCTAATTATTGATTATAATAACAGGAAACAAAAAATGAGCTGCATTTTGCTTTCCATGTTATATACAAAAGCATATCAGATTTAGTATATTATTCACATATTAAACAAAAAATGCCTAACAGTTATTTTTAGAAGAAAATGTTAGATCATATATTGATAGGCTGAGGGAAAAAGTAAGGAAATAAAAACAAAAAGAAAGATATAGGAATCTGAAAACTATTACTGACTCATAAATTCAACCAAAAGTGATCCATGACCCAACTCTTTTTATCAAATTTTTAAATTATAAGGATAAAAATTCTATAAGCAATCAGAAAACAAAAAAATAAAACAAAATAACAATGAGCCAATAGAACAAAATTCATGTAGGATTTTAGATTCCTATATGTAACAGAACACAGTGATCATTTCCAATAAATATTTTAAGGCTCAATATCTAACTCCAAGATTTTTTATATACAAATAAAATTTTATTATCATACATACAATTGAATAAAATCTAATATGTGAGAGTATGTAAGACAAAATATTTTTTTGTGCTTCTATAAAGAATTGTTTCAAGACCTTTATGTTGATATTTCTGTGAAAACTGAGATATTTCAAGAACTGAATCAGAATTAGTAATTCAAGAAACAAGAAATCAGAAATGCAAGTACTAATAATTCAACATAGAGTTATCAACCTAGTTTTTCACAGGGCAATAAATGTGAACGTAAGATATAATTTTTGGAAAATGTGATTTGCAAAATAAGAACCACATAAAAAGAAAAGTTTATGTACTTTTTAATGATCGTTACATAGGCCATAAATTTCTTTGATTAGAATCATGATTTCTAAGAAAAAATATAAATCATAAAAGCAGGAAAATCATGCATATTTCATAGTAATATATTTAACACACTATTCATACAAAAATACTAGACAAAAGTATGAGTTATGCTATCTCTTCACAGCACAATTAAAAATCAAGTTTACTATTTATGCTTTTTATATTTTCAAATTTCCTTAACAAATGTTTTGCTCACAATAAAGCATGCAGTAAATGCAATTAAAAAAATAGAAATCATGTAAGATGGGATAGAATAAGACTTCTGCATATCGTAAATGAGAGTTTTAAAACTGTTCATTTTATTACACAGTATATATAAAGAACTGTAGTATCAGTTGTACTGTCCTCTAAAAATAACTGATTGGCATTTTAATTCCTGAAAAGGAGGATTACTTGATCATAGATTTAATTTAACAAGAAAAATCTGTCTAAAACATAAGAAAGCATAATTTGGAATCATGGAAAATATCCAGAAGTGGTCAAAAATCCAGGTGAAAGTAATTGTAGCCTTGGAGTATGGCCATAGTGATATAAATTGAAATAAGAGGCTGATATTAAAAGAAGGTGAAAAAGTATAATTGTCAGAAATTGACACTCGATTATATAACACGATGGGTGAGAGGTCAAACATGACTTTAAGGTTTTGATTGCAGTGACAGAAAGGATGGTGATGGTATTAACAAGATGGGGAGTAGGAGAGAAGCAGACAGGAAGATCAAACATCGAGAGATAAAATACTTAAAATGCAACAAGATAATCTGTCAGTAGATCTAACTTACTGTTGAATAAAATGAAATCCAAAGATTGTTAATATAGATTAGATGAATTTTTTAAAACTTGCTTTGACAGTTTAGGGAAAAAGTAGAAAAAATTACTGAAGTTTGTGACAAGTTCTAGAAATTCAAAAATCTAAGAGTATATTTTTAACCACATGAGCTATCATGTTTTCTGCTATATCTTATGTTAAAAAAAAAAGTTGCATTTTTTTCTCACTAGGAGCAAATGGGAGAATCGACGGCGTTGTGTTTACTGATAAGTAGAGTTGTTATAAAAATGCTGTTTTCACTAGGGAAATCTAGTGCCAGCTGTGTTATTATTGGTCTTAATTATAAATGCACATTTTAAAACGTAAAAATCCCCTGCTACTCATATAAAATATTTTGGAAAATGATTAAATAATGTAAAATTTATATGTATTTTAGCATGCAAAATGCATCATTATAATTATCAAAAGTTTTCATTATGTACACACATAATATTTCATTGCACTAACTACATGCAAAAAAATTGACCTAAGCCTCTTTGATTTGTATCTGCCTAGCCTAATATGCAAAAAAAAAAAAAAAAAGCTTATTCTTTTCAAATGAGAATTATATATAAATCAAATACCAAAGCATTTGGTGAGAGTTAAACTTAAGATTGAGTGAATCTTAAAAAAATACCAGGAAAATTATTATGAACAAACTCAGTAAGGAAAAGAATCAGTTAAATTCTAAAATAAACTTGGGAATAATTCTATGAAGACAAAGTATTTTAAGGACAGTTGCACATATTTAATGCTTATCAATATTGCTAAGATTTGTCCTCAATGATTATTTAGAGTGAGAATTATTATACGACCTGTTATTTTCTCACGAGTTTAAAAGTCAATGATTCAGAAATGAAAAGGTTATTGTGATACTATATTTTAATATATATACAAATCTGAAAGTTCAGACAAACAAAAATTCTGTCTAACCAACCAGAAATCTTTAGTAAGTGTTTTATTTGTGGTTCAATGTGAAATTAAAGCAAAATATTAACCAAGGATACATAATATAAAATAATTTATTTTAAAAGAAGAAAGGCTCAAATTTCCTCATAACATTAAAATATATCCACTAGTCTTTTGTATATAAGACTCTGTATGCAATTAAAATGTCATATAAAGATGATTGATGGCCATAAAAAATAACCTGAATGTCTAAGTGAACTGAAGAAACAAAGAGTTTATATTATGTTTAATTGTGATTTTTAGTGCATGTTTTGTTCTAAAGCTTTAAAACTGATAATTCAAATGTTGCATATATGAACAATTCTTGTAATTATTGAATTCCTTCAGCATTAGAGGCAGACTGCTAAATGCAAATTTTATTCTTATTAATATTATTGTTTTAAAAGACATTTAAGATGTGAAATTTGGCCAATAATTTAAAATCTTATATTCACCAGAAAAATAAAGTTAAATTTACACATCTAGAAATTTCAATTATTTTTTTATTATTAAACTATAGGCAATTGTGAGCAATTCTATAATGTTCTATGCCTATAATTCTAAAAACTATTGCAAAATCCATCCTAGGTACTCATAAAGGTTATAGTGAATGAACATATGCTATATTTCATTTATAAATTATATATTTTTTATCCAGAGAAAATTTACTATTCAAATGTCATCGACTCCTCCTTCTAGTTTTATAAGGCAACTAGAAATTGGACAGACAAAAAATTTGAGAAAATATTACTTTATTGACAGGTATCTCCCAATGTCCTTCCTTACCTCTACTTTGTGAAGAACAATGCCTATTTTTAAATAATACATCCCATTATTTTTATTTCAAAATCAATATGTTCATGGAACAATTCTTCTCATACTCCCACACCTATACATTTCAAAAATTGATCAATTTTCTGTATGTTTTATGTATGTTGAAAATTATGAAAGCATAGTTGCTTTCCAAAATCTCTCTGAAGCTAAAATTTTTCATGGGAATACTTGAAAAATTTAGAAAACAAGTAAAACAAAGTTGACAGCCAAAAACAAAACTAACAAACAAAAAAGCAAGCAAAAAACACAAAGCAAAAGAAAATAAAATGTAAGGAAAACTTTGTGCAAACAGCAAGACCAAGTATTATTAACTACATAAAGAGATTTATTTTGTCTTTTCCCCCATTGTGGGAAGAGATAAAGGGCTTGAACAATCCATTGGAGGTAACCATTTGATTTGTGTAAAAAGTTCAAATATCTACACAGTAATATTTGGCCTTATGACATCAAGAAAGTCTGGTTAAGACAGATATTTTACTCCTTTTATTTTGTAGTTCACTCCAGAGTTTGCTCAGGAACCAATTTTGAGAAGGGCATCAAGTTCAGGTTCATGCTCTCCCTGAGGATCCCAAAGCCAAAGAGCTGTATTGTTTTATTGATGTTGGCAGAAAAGTAGGCTGCAGTATGTAATGATTCGCCTCTAAATCTTTGTCAAAAAGGTAACTCTTTTTCTAATTTCTAAATTATGAAAAAAAAAACACAAGGTACTCTATAAAAAATTGCTTTGTTATTGAGATTTATACTGCACCCCATCTTCAATGAAAACTAGACTGTTTTCCTAGGATACATTTATATATTGATGCAGGTATTTAATTCTATATTTGTTTTAATGTTATTGGCTTTCAAATAATTGTTAAATTAACAATTTTATTTCATCTTCTTTTTTAACTTTTGGAAAGCTATCAGTAGACTTTAACTGTTATGCAATTATTTCTTTTCAAATATATATGGAGCACAGCTCTATATTCTAGGTAGTTTTTAGACAATGGAGTAAATCACAATGATGACCAAAAAAAAAAAAAAATCTTCACAATTTACTGTACAATAAAGAGAGGAAATTGAAAATAAGAGTAATTTTTATAAAGTTAAGAAAGTACTAGTAAAGTAATCAGAGCTTGGCCTAAGTTTTAAATGCCTTCTGATTATTAGATTTTATGTGTTCTGTATGCAACATAAATGTTTGCAAACATTAATTGTTATTCACAAATACCATATACAGTAGCTATTATAACAGATGAAACTGTGGTACAGAGAGGTTAACTATATTATACAAAGTCATAAGCATAATAAATAGCAGTATTACATGAACAGTATGAGCAGGGGATTATGAAGGTGAAGGCAAAGAATGCCTATCTGCTCTGGTAGATCGTTGAAGGCTTCAATGTGAAAACATCTTCAGGTCTTGAAAATATTTGGGAGATAGAAGCATGTATTTGAATCAGACAGATCTGAATAATATAAACCTGGGCTTGGTCATTTATGTACCTGTGCAGCAATCTTTACTACTCTAAGCTTTTATTTATTCCTCTGTAAACTGAGCTAAGAATATTACATATTTTGTAAGGTTTTTGTGAGAATCAAACAAAGTACTCTTATCATGATTCCAGGCCTAGAATCAGGCCTAGTAAATAAAAAAAAATACTAATTATTATAAAAGATGAGAAAGATGTAGGTAAGGCAAAAAGGGTGAAATGAAAAGTGTTTCAGGACGATATTGGCAGAGAATGGGTGAAGAGGGGAGGAAAGATGAGGGGAAAGCAATGATTCTTAGGCATGGGGAAGCTGTGGCACTTCATTGAATGGATTTTTTTAATAACTGTCACTATTAACAAATAATTAAAAACCACGATATAGGGAAAAAACAAAATAGAATGTAAGAATAAAAAATCAACCTAACTATTACAAATCAGTAGAATAACCACACTGAAGGGCATGAGGAAGTAACTAAGTTACTTTTTAAAGATAAGGACAAAAATAAAAACCTGCATATAAATACATATTATAATCTATGTAATAAAATTATAAAAATTGATGCCTAGTGTTGGGTAAGCACTGATGAAATTATTTATATGCTAGTATTAAACAAATATGTAAATATAGATAAGGATAATAAGAGCTGGTTATCTAAGTGTCTGAGAAAAGATTTACAGATAAGGAAAGGATAATGTCCAAATGATGGAATTAGTGATACCAGTATGATTGTGACAGATTAGATTGATCGATAATTAATTGATACATAGATTAAATATAGATAAATGGACACATATATATAGATAATTGTGTATACACGGATTAGTGTGTGTGTGTGTGTGTGTGTGTGTATATTTCCTATCTCTGTCCACAGAGAAAGCCTAGTATTAATAGTATTCTAGTAGCAATTCTCCAATTAAAAAAAAACACTAAGGTTCCATGTTGAAATAATGTTTGAATCCAGGGCTAGGATAAGGAAAATACAAAATGTGTCTAAGACACCTTGAGGTGCTAGAGTGTAAAGTTCTCATAAGAGTGTAACAGCATGACAAAAGGATACAGGGTCAACCTAATGGCTAAATAAATTAAAAAATTTTAAAAAAAGGTAGTTTGGATAATAACCCATACAATGAAATATCCTTGAAGACATATTGGTACAAATAAATGTTGAATTAACAAATAAATGGGAAAGAAAGAAGAGCTCTCCCTCACAGAAGAATTCCAATTAAAAATTTTTGGAAGGAAACAGGGAAAGAGAAAATCACCCTTAGGCAAATACTAGAGCAATAACTGTAGAGAAAAGTCGTCAATGATTGTTAAAATTAATGAAGAAGCTTGAGAATAAACAGGACACTTGCTTACGTCTCCACATATCTACCCTGAGATATACATTAATTACAAAGGGAAAAGTAGCAAATTTAAAACAGATAAGCCTGGGAGCTACCAACTTAAGCAGTGGTCAAGGCTAACATCTCAAGTCATGAAATGTATTATGGACATCATGAAGTTTCTGATATAGTGCACTAAAAAAACCAAAATATCATTTTTGTAGTATTTTTTCCAAACATGTATAACCTCATTTTAATAATGAGAAAAAATCAATGAAATCCAAATCGACTGACACTTTCCAAATAACTGACCAGTTCTTTTTTTAAGGTATCAAGGTCATGAAAGAAAATTAAAGACCTGACAACTGTCAAGGAAAGATAAAACCAAGGAGAGATAGTAACTGAATGCATTGTGGGATCCTGTAACAGAAAAAGGACATTAGTGGAAAACCTGATAAAATCTGAACAAGGTATGTAGCTTAGTTATTAGTTTTGTGCTAAATTTAATTCTCTGCTATTAAACAGTTTCCTATGGTATGTAAGATATTAACATTAGGAAATGTTTGGTGAAGGAAATATTAAAAACTTCTATATTTTGGTAATTTTTCTGTAAGTTTAAAATATATTAGAATAAAAAATTCAAAGAAAAATCCACGTAGGAGATTTTATTACAAGCAGTGTTGTTGTTGTTGTTGTTGTCGTCATTTTCTCTGTGTATCCTAGTATAGCAATGCAAGTTTGGCAAAGTAGGCAAAAACATGATCATGAGTTCTTCTATAAGTTGCGCCATGTCATATAGATTTCAAGTGGGGAAATAATAGTATCATTTTTACATTTGACAAAGAATATTCTCCAAAAAAGCAAGAAAGATCTGGCAGTTTCCCTGAGTTGAGGAGATGGAGCTGAGAGTTCCAGGAGACTTAGGTATTTAGAGTTCTTAGCACAGAGTACTGCAAAGGAGAGAAATGCACAGAGATAAAGCTCTATGGAGATCTAAAAAAAGGTCCCCTTCAAATAGCAGAATAGGGATTTGCATATGTGTGTGAGAAAACTGAGCTGGGAAAAAACTATACAAAAGGATTAAAGAGAGCAGTACCTGGTGCTCAACAAAGGCCAGGAATAGTGTGTGTTCCCACCAGTAATATAGGAAAAACTCATCATTCATAAGGCAAAAGGTTAAAAACTCAGAAGCCCCATGGGAAATAATTAGCTGCCTCAGCACTGCTCCACGGCTGCCTTACCAATCGTAAGATCAAGACCTAAAAGGAACAAGCTATGTCTAAGTAAATTAACTGAATCCGAGAAAAAAGATCCAAAACATTTATAGGAATAAAAAAAATATACAACACAAAATAATGAAAATTTTGCTATGTCTGGCATAGAATCAATATTACCAAGAACTTAAAGAAACAAGGAAATACAGTTCCTAATAAGGAAAATAATCAATTGAAAGCAACCCAGAAGTAACACAGTGGTTAGAATTAGAGGGAAAGTACTCTAAAACAGTTATTATAACTTTACTCTGTATGTTCTAAAAGCAAAGAATTTAAAAATATAAGTAATGTCCCAAAATTAAACTTCAATAATAAATTTATGTCAATATAATAAATGAAAATGAATGGTGGGATATACTAAGCTAACATGTAGGAAGATTCAATATAATTAAGATATCAATTCTTCCCATTTTGATCTCAGATTTAATACAACCGCAGTCATGATCCTAGTAGGCTTTTTTTGGTAGAAATCGACAAACAAATTCTAAAATTCATGTGAAAATGCAACAGAGTGCTAGGATTACAGGTGTGAGCCACTTCCCCTGGCCAGTAGAAGATTTATTTTTAATTGACAAAACTAGAAATGACTCAATATTCATCAAGTAAATGAGTATGATGATTAATTTTTTGTGTCAACTTGACCAGGTCACAGGGTGTGTACAAATTACGCTAAACTTTATAGCTAGGTGTATCTGTGAAGATTTTTACGATGAAATTAGTATTTGAACTGATAGACTGAGTAAAGAAGATGCCCTCCCCAATGTTGGCTATCATTGTCCAATTCTCAAAAAGCTGAATACAGCAAAACAGTGAAGGAAAGAGGATTTGCTCCCTATCTGACTACTCGTGCTGGGACATTGATTTTTTTTTTTTTCTTGCACTCAAACTGGGACTTCCACCATCAGATACCCTGTTTCTTGGGCCTTTGGAGTTTGACTGGGATAGCACAGGCTCCCCTGCTTCTCACGGCTTCAGGCTTGTAGTGAAATCATATCACTGGCTGCCCACTTGGCCTCCCACTTGCAGATGGCAATCTGTGGTACTACTCAGTCTCCATAATCATGGAGGCCAATTCTTTACATTCTTATACTAAATCATATTTATAGGACATATATGTCCTATTGATTCTGTTTCTCTGGAACACCCTAACTAATGCATTGGTTAAATAGATGATGTCATATCTAAACAATGGAATATTGTTCAATAATAAAAGATCATTAACTACTGAGATATCGGAAAAGGGACAGATATTAAAATATGCAAACTGGTAATAACCAGACAAATACCATGTAATTTCATGTATACTGATTTCTATGAAATGAAACTAAACTATAGTGACAGAAAACATTTTATAAAGGCCAAGAAAGTATATTGTAAATTGCTCTCTGGCTCTTAAAGATGTAACACATATGTGACACATACCACTTTTGTCACATTTCATTACCTAAGCAAGTTATATGGCACACCCAATGTTCAGATGCAGGAGATCCTTACTATGTGCTCAGAAGCGGGGAGAATCAAAAGTACTTGTCATAAACATTATCAAACACTGCATTTTATGAACTCAAATCAATATTTCATATTGCATATCCAAGAAAATTGCACCCTTAATTGAACTCATTTACAAAAGATAAGAGAATATCTTATGCTATAGGAGAAAAGAATGATATAATATTGCATATTATTCCTTTGGAAACTTTCATCAAAATTAATTTACTTAAATTTATTTGCTTTCCTCAACTATGTTTTTCATTTCAATATGTAATGTATTATTAGAATAAAAGAGTATATGTGTTTTTGCTTTATCAGTAAACATACGTGGACTTAGAATTAATTTTAACTATGTTACAACATTTATAAGTTGATGACAAGAGGAAAGAGTCCATGTTAGTGACTGCTGGTTTAAATATCTATTTAGAATCTGCCTTAAGATAATATTTAGATTGCTGTGCTAAATAAGTTGAGAGCTTCATCAGCAGTATCTTGCAGTCAGAGATGACTAAATTTAGTTGAGTCAGAGGCTGCCACATCACATACTTAACCAACTTCTGTCATGTCATTGTCAGTATGCTGAAATCCACATGTGTATATTTTCTGATGTTAGGCAGAAGCAAATATTACACTCAGAGAGAAGACCTTTTTACTGCTTTATTATTGCATAATGTCCTGGATATAGTTGATACTGCTTACAGCTCCAGTACACCTGTCACTGCGCCTCACTGCTAATAAGACGACAGCTCAGTAGTTATGTGTTACCAACCAATATAGTCCAATACTAGTCATTCTGATTTGGAGTCAGCATTAACAGCCATGCTCAGACTTATTCTGGATTAGTTTTCTCTAGAAATGCACATCACTAACAAGTTTGACTTTAAAAAGTTGTAATGAGTATTGTATGGTATTTTCATTATTTGAAATCATAACCTGGCCTGTGGGGTCTTCAGTACCGTCCAGGATCCAAACAGAGGAGATTAAAGCTTTCAAAATGGCTGGACTTAATAACGACCATCTTTCTGATGCTTATATTAGCACTAGAATTGCATAAGTAAATTATTATTTATTCAGAGTTGAAAAATACCTTAAAAGAAAAAAAACATGAAGAATATACAGAGATTAGGCTGTTGTGGTTTTGCGTTTTTGCACTGCTGTTGAGTAAGTAATCATTCTCATTTTGTACTTGGAAGAACTGGGCTTAGTTAAATGGCAAGACTGGAATTAGAATACAGGCTTTCAGCCTTTTAGGTTTTATATGTCTTATGGATTCTAGAGTGACATTCTTTTATGGAATAAACACAGTTATATACCTAAATACTCATGTTGGACACGAGAAAGCCAGGGCGGAGAAACTAAGTAATTTTATGAAGCCTACATAGATAGCTTATAATGAAACAAAGGACCCTTATATTCCAAGTAACTATGTCCTGAAATTAATCAACATCCTGGCTATTGTATTCTTTTCAGAGCAGCTCCTCAACTAATTCAACGTTCTACCCAGTGCCTAACATTAATGGAGCGTCTACTACCTGCGTGGTCTTGATATTACAGCTTATAAAAAGATAGTCTTTGTCCACATTGAGCTTACAATTTAGGTGGGGAGGATTTTGAGTAAAAACAAATTAAATAAAATTATTTCAGGTGGTTGTAACTGTAGAGAGAAACAAAGCTGGGTAGAGGATTAGACAAACTATTTTCACAGGCAAACATGCTCCCAGGAGGTCATTTGATCAGAAATACAAATAATGAAAACAGTCATGCCATAAACAAAATTGGGCATGGGGTTCCAAAAGTGCAATAACAAATTTACCTTTAGCCTATGTTTGTTATAAAACCCATATTTTCATATAATGTATTTTATCAAATTAGTAATCCTTGAATGAACTTATCCTCTCCTCTCTTTTACACACACAGAGCAATGTCTTGTTTTTATATGTGAAGTGGTTTTATGAATCTGTGCATATGTGTTTCCTTTAATGGGTTGTACATAGAGATATAGTCAATGATATATTTAACTTAAAAAATTTCTTTTTTCTATTAGGGTTAAAATTGCATTTTTTAAAAAAATCTAATTCAAAAGTGTCAATAATGAGATAAAGTCATCAAAAATTATCTTAATGTTTAATATTTAAAATTTAGAATCTTGACTTTTTAGTAAAATTTTTATCTAATAGGATTTGATGCCAGATAAATTTTAAATTATAGAAAGAAATGGTAACCTTTTTTTTGTTAAAATCTTAGGCTTGAATTTGGATAATAGATGGTTTTATCCTATGGTCCACCAATATCTCAGTACCCTGCATAAGTCAGCATTCCAGAAATAATTGTTGACTAAATTAAAAATTATAATTAATACTATGTTTACCATTAACATATGAATGGAATGTATGATTTTATAAATAGATGTATCAAAATATATGATTGACCCTACAGGAAAAATGTCAAATTGATATTTGAGACAAAAATATATTGGAAATATTAGATGTTCTAAAATGGCTTATTTACAGATTTCCATTTTGTCAACATTTGACTTATGGAAAAATAACTACACAATATGCACATTCAAATATCTAGTAGAAATACAATATCTTGATTATGAAAAAATTCTTATAAAATGCTGTTACATTTTGTCCAAATATAAAAATTTGTTTGCAATATTCACTTCTCAATAATAGTGAAGTTCTTAAAAGTTCTAATGTTATAGGAAATCAAAACCAAACATATATTACATTTATATGTTAGCGTCTCGAAATGTGAAAATAACTTTCTTTTATTCTAACAATTGATGTATACAATACACAAAGCTTGCCTTATATCCAGCATCAGTTTTATATTTTCTCTTCTGTTGTTTTATTGATTTTTGGAGTGTTTTTATAATCTGAAAAATGTGTCCATTCTCTGTGCTGTTAAATAGAATACAAATTATATTTAATAAATAGGAAATACCTGTATATTTTTGAAAACAAAAATGGTAAAAATACCTAAAATAAATATCATTGCTATTATTTTTGAGCATTTATAATGTGATAAACACTTTTCTAATAACGCGTGTAAGTGTATTTGACTTTCAGAATAACATTATAAAGTTGATACATTTTAAGGAAATTTAGACAGTTAAGTTGCCTGACCAGAGTATTCAAGCTAAGAGATAGTGGACATAGAAAATTAATATGATCGATTTCTTTGCTTTGGCTGGAAAAAAATCAAATATATGCTTCTGAAAATTCAGAAATTAAGTGAATGGGTCAAACAAAAACATATTTAGGAGTTAAAACCAGTCATAAAATAAGACATTTATGTATATCACATTATGGGACAAGTTAAAATTTTATAAGTAAAACAAAAAAAAGTTAAATTTTCAGAGATTTTCAGGCTCTTTCTAACAATGTGAACTTGACTCAACACTTTGAGAAGTTGGTAAAAAAAATTAATAATAAGAAAAGTCCTAGAAATAATGTTCCTTTATTTAAAAGTTTATTTTCTATCTCTAAAAAGGCTTTGCAATGTAAAACATTTGAGTATAGTAGAAAAGAAATTGGCCTGAAGTCAGTAGAAAGTTTCTAGCAGGGATTTGTGTATAAATTTAGAGACTTGCAGTCCTAAATGACGATTGAAACAAAGAAGAACTCATAATTTTAGGAGAATTATTAAATATAGGGACAGTTTCCTCTTCTTTAATCTAAAGAAGTGAGAACTAAAATAATGATAAATTTATACTTGTGGTCTTCTTCCTTATTTTTAAAAAGGTAGCTGTACGAAAGCATCAATTGCAACAAAAATTTACCAGATTATAAGTATCACAGAGGTGGTGCCAAATTTATTTCTTTATTTTTCTGTCTTTCTTTTTCTTAATTTTTTTGTTTTTTACTTGTGTTTAATAGCATCTGTAGTGTCTGCAACATATTGGATACTTTACTTTGAGAAGGTAGAAATTTTGATTAGCTATAAAGAAAAAATAACCCAGTGAATGATAAAACACTGAAATAAATTATTAAAATAGGTTTTGGAAATGACTCGAGACCAAAAAGAATAAACTAAAAAAACTCAGAAAAGCAAAAAACACCTGCCCTGTGCAGTTTACATATCCATCTGCCATTAGGCAAAGGATTTGAACAAAAGATTTCTCAAAACCCGTTAGAGCTATTTGATTCTATTCACCAAGTAATGGCATGAAATGTCACCATCTCCATTAATGTCTATAATATAATGTAATAAATATAATGCTCGGTACCATCTTCAATCCAGGCTTTCGAAGCGCCTTTCTTGCTTTTTATCTTGTCTCTTTCTTAACACTTTCACCACGTCTCCATATGTTGTTTTTCTGGGTTTGCTCTTTTTTTTAGCTCATTATGTTTACATTATATTCTGGGGAAATATATTTGCTAACAGCTACACAACTGAATTTAAATCTCCTAACCCTTTATTTGCTCCAACAATCCGTCTTTCTCTAAACAACTGAACTGAATATTAGATCATATATGCATTAATGATTGATATTAAAGATGATGGTAATGGATTTGCTTATCATCTCTTTCTTCATTTCAATAGAATACATTACTATCTATCCTTTAACTGAAACAGAGAAGATCTGAGCAATTTTCAATTCATGTCTATGGGAATCTCCACATATCTAAGTGGCTGTTGTATATTAGAATTTCTGCTTAATTTATTTTCTCTCACTATCCCTTCAGGAGCTAGCACTCGGGCTACATGTAAGTCATCTTATATAATGAAAGTCATTTTCTCTTTTTGCAAGAGACTGTTGGATACTAGTACACAGTATCATCCTTTAATTTAGCTAAATATTTGTGTGTGTGTGTGTGTATGTATGGATGCTATCTTTGGTAGGACCATGTCTATTTTTTTTTTCAGGGTATTATGAGGGTACAAACATTATGGTTACACTTTATGTCTTTGCCTCACGCAAGCGAGGGTTAAAGGCATGCCCTTGCCCCTGTAATGCTCCCCGTGTCCTTTAGTTGCGGTTTATCCGCGTCATCCCCCTAATCCCTGGAGAGTATTACTGCTATGTGATCACCCTAGTGTTGATCAGTTAGTACCAATTTGAGAGTGAGTACAAGTGGAGCCCATTCTTCCGATCTTGTGGTGCCTCCCTTTGGATAATGGGCTTAAG
>CAUYSK010116070.1:0-31332 GCA_963575035.1 Avahi laniger
GAATTTCAGAGCTGGACGGCATCTCCAAAGTCACCTGGCCCAGCCCTTTTCTTTTGCATAGATAAGAAAACTGAGGCCAAGTAAAGTAAAGCAACTTGACTCAGGTTAGTTTGTGGCAAACCCAGCACCAGAACCAAGGTGTCCAGGGCGAAAAGACTTGGGGTAAACTAAACAGTTAAAAGACAGGGACCCACCTGGCTTCAGATACATCAGCCACTGAAGCTTGCTCACTTACATAATGTTTTAACCACATCTGCCTATCTGTTGCAAGGATCAAATTAAATAATGGATGTGAACGAGGGCTTCAGAAACTGCAAAGTGTTCTGTTAATGTAAGATTTTTACATTAGAATATGCACTGTCAGTAACCAAGGAAGTGGCAGTGAGTTCAATCAGCCTCCTGCGCAGATGATAAGGGGTGTGTGATCTGGAGAGAATTTAAAAACAATCATAGAACCTACTAAAAGTTAGGTTGCTTTTTGTTATCACTGTTTTTGGCAGTTTTAAATAAAGTCAGTGACAAAATACTCTTCCCTGAAAAATTCTTTCGTATGACAACATTCCAAATAATTGTGGTTATTAATTTTAATAATATATGAGAAAGCTTCAACTTAGCACATCTTTGTTTCTTAATTTTCCTTAAGCCTTGTATTTTACATGAAAGATAGTTCAGAGATTGCCCAGTTAGGGTGGCCAGATTTATAAAGCAAAAATACAAGATGCCCAGTTAAATTTGAATTCCAGGTAAACAATGAATAATTTTTTATTATAAATATATCTCATGCTTATTTGGGGCATACTTGAAAAAACTGTCATTTACCTGAAATTCAAATATAACAGGTGTCCTGTGTCTTATCTGACAACCCAGCCAAATATACGTGAGGATGCAGCTATATACTTTCATTAGGGAAATAAGTTCAAGTTTAGAATGATTTGAACTTACCTGAGACATAGTTTATGTCTCCAACCCTGGTAGTAAATACATACACTTGAATTTAAGCAGTAGATTTGAAATAAAGATAGCACAGGAATTGTAAAGACAAAGAAACCGAATGTGAGGCCTTCAATTCTGTCATTCTCCAAATGGTCACTTGGAGTTTTTATGTTTTTGAAGATTGAAGACTGTGAACTGCAAGGTATAATATTTGTGTTGGGCAAGTACAAATTTTAGCTCTTATGGTACACGAAATATTTGGCTGAATGTTATGGGTTCAACTGTGATTTCCCCAAAAAGATATGTAAAGGTACCCAGTACCTTATAATGTGACTTTATTTGGAAATAGAGTCATTGTAAATATAATTAGCTATATTAAGATGGGGTTATATTGCAGTAGGGTGGGTCCTTCATCCAATATGACTAGACCTTAAAGGAAGAGTAGAGAGAGATACCGAAGGAGCTTAGGAAATTTTACCCCAAAATATGACTCCTTGGTATAAAATGTATTTTGAATTAAAGGTCCTTAGAGATCAATAGGCCTTGGAAGGGGCTTTTTCTCTATCTGCATAAACCAGACAGATCCGTAAAAAAGAACAATTGACTCCCCTTCCCCTCCCTGTTATCTCAATATATTGCAGGAAAGAAAATCAAGAATGTAACCAGACCTGGTCCAAATCATTTTAAACATAATATCTGTCTCTCAGGTTAATTACAAATCAATCTGTTTCCCCCCATCCATTCATTCTCCCAAGTATCTATTCATCCTCCCTAGCAACCATTTATTACCCCTAAACAGGATTATCTATATTCCTCATCTCCCCATCCCCTCTAATAGGTATATAAATTCCTGGACCTCATGGGGATATTGGGTAATCATTCCGTGATTCTCCCTCTGCACATGGTAAATAAACCTCCGCCTCTTATTAATCTGCCTTGATTAAGAGTTGACCTTTCAGCAAACTTTCAGGGGAAAGGGGAAGTTTCCTCTCACTCCCACAACACAAAGGTGGGAGAATGCCAGGTGGAGACATCGACACACCAAGAGGACATCATGTGACAATCGGCAGCTTGGCCGATTTCCTCGGTCCTCCCACATCAACACCTTATCCTCAGTACCACCGTTGAGCTCATTCTCTGGGCTCCTTCCTGAGCCTGGCACCAGGATAAGGGTACCACATACTTTCTCATTTGCTTTCCACAACTTGTTGGGAAGAACTTACATGATAGGCCCATCTTATTACCATTTTACACCTGAGACACTCAATGTTCAGAAAGGTTAAGTCAACCTGCCAATGCTGCCCAGCTGATAAGTAGCGCAACCGGGATTCGAACCCAAGTTTCCCTGACTTCCAAGCTCATGTCCTTTATATTACCCCAACCTGACTTTTAGAACCATCTATGCTGACAGTGGCAGTGGGAGAAACTAAACAAAATTAGATGTGGAGTCACACTTTAAAGTTGTTTCAGGAGCCTGCACCGACCTTTTCTTTCAAGGCTAGAATTGCTACAGCAATAGGACTGAACGTCTAAGCTGTTGCATCATACTGAAGAACCCGAGGAAGGTTCCAGATTCTTCTAAACAAATGAGGTGGCCCAGTCTGTGAGGCAGGAGATGTTACAGAGACCATAGGAACCTTAGAGGAATCTCAGTCTCTGACTCTTTCTCTAAATAACATCTCCTTTGCAGAACTTTTACATAACCATGGAAGGACTTTAGAATTTTCTGGTGTGCAGCTAAGCGTCAAAGATCCCTCATTTTGAAAAATTCTACCATTTTCTCCTCCCTAAACCCACTGTGTTCTCAATAGTATCATGATCAGCCTTATCTTTAGTAATTTTGTTAGTAGTGTTATACTTAGGAAACCTCTGCTATTGAGAAGCATAAACAGAAAGAGTGACTTTACTAGATGCAGAATGAGGGACTAAATAAAACCTTTTCACTTTTTAAAGCCAGCTTTTACATTCCTATACCTACACCTATACACAGCATCATCATTGTCAAGGGGTCATTGCTGTGGGTGACAATGACAGTGATCTGGTGTCCCCTGTCCTAGGCCCCACACCAGGGCCTGCACCAACATCCACTTCTGCTTATAGAACTGAAAAATTGCAGATTAAAATGCCCAGGATCTTGATTTGTGTTTTATTTAAGGTTTCTGACTTATCCCAAGATTAAAATTTTCCTAGGTGTAAAATAGCTGTGTTATTGCGTACCGGGCCACCCCTCTGAAATGATGTCTTTCTCCCTCTTTGAAAGTTGCCAGGGCCTGTCATTTTTGCTTCTAGCTGGAGTGGTTCCTAGGGCTGTATAACTTCCTTGTAGTTACTTAAGAAAGACTTACTGAGTTGAGAGCTGTTTTGATTGGCTTAGAGCCTATGGTTGGCAAATAATGTAATATTTGTCCATTGGGGACCAGGTTCGTGGTTCTAATATCTTGCTTTTGCTGGTTTTTTTTAGTAGGCATATGTTTTCTAAATAATATTTTTATTGTTATTTCTAGGCAGTCCATTAAGCTGCGCAGCTGTGCTCTGGTTTAGAGATGGCACGTGCAGGACACTGAACATGGTGACTGTCTAGAGCTGAACTACAATCGATTTTTCCCACCTCCCTGTCTCCTTATCTCTCATGTCTCTCTCCTTTTAGAAGATTCCTCATTTACAGACTGACCTCTATTTGCCCACGATATGTGGGCATGGATTGGGTGAATGATGGCTTTTGCATTTTTGTGTGTGTTTCCAAATTTTCCGGGTTCACCACATTCCCCGTACTGAAGTTGCATGAAATAAAATGTTCTTCCAGCAGGCGGCGCTGGAGGCTTCTGGAGACTCCGGAAGCCACTGGCTCCAGGACTGCACGCAACCGCTCCCAGGGCAGCAGTCAGAAAGGAGCCTCAAGGACAGAGTCACGTGCCCAGGACCGCAACCTGGAATGAAACGGCATTGTTATATGATCTTTTTACAGATAAGACTATCAATCGAGGCCATGCAGGATATTGGTGAATGTAACTTTCGTCAGTGCTGCAATCCTGAAGAAAGAGGAACGAGGCAGCCAAATGTATGCGCCGAGAATAATCTTGGCAAAGCACTGAATGTTGGTGACTTCAGATATGCTGCGGTAACAGAAACTGGGCTGACTAAAGGGGGTAAACAAACCAATGAACCAAGTAAACCAAACAATGTACGTATGAACAGCGCACAGGATAGTACAGTGGTTCTTATTCATCAGAAAAACCCTCAGAGCTTAAAACAAGAAAACATTCCTGACCCCATTCCTGAATGTTCTGATGGAATAAGTCTGGGTAGGATTCGAGAGTCTGTATTTTTTTAGGCTCCATAATGGATGCTGATGCACACTCCTGGCATCGAGTACAGTATACAAAGACCCTTTGTCTTACTCATCACCCTCCGGTTTGTGGGATATAATGGGAAGAATAGGTCACATTTATGGGAGCTTTCGTGTTTCTGAATTAGTTCATACATCCGTAAAATGGGCCGAGTTGCAGAGATGAAACAGTTCCCCCAACTTTCGCTGGGATCAGACACCCAGGCATCCCCTCCCACAAACAGCAACGTGATTATGCAGAGTGGAGATACTTCCCTATTATCAAGATCTCTGCCTTCCTCAGTACTCAGTTATAATAGAGTGATGTCCTTAACAGGATAAACTTGGTCTTTTCTATGAGGTTCGTAAGTGTTTGGAAATTGAGCCTCTTTCGTGTTATCGTCTAAGAAGTAGCAAATGAGTCTTAGAACAGTGCTCGTTCGGATCACTAATTACTTAATGATTTGGGAATCAGAGACGCCTCAAAGGAATAATTAAATCTGTTCACAGTAGGAGGAAAGTAATGTATGGACATTAGTGATTTTGTTTGCTTTTATCAAGAGACTAGAAGAACTCCCTGAAAAGGCTTCGAGCCTCTGAACATTCAAGGTAGACACTCTCGGGCACCAGCCAGCTGATCCACTAAAACATGACAGCCAGCCGTTGTGTTAAAGTTGGTCACCTTTGTCAAGCTGTTTGTCTCCTGCCCATCCCCCACTTTCCCCACCTGACGCCCTCTTCCATGCCCTTCAGGAAGAGGTGCCTCCACCTCCCTCCCCTCAGCATTTGGACTCTACCTCCCACCTTCATTTATGCTATAGTCTCCGTCTATCCCTTAAATGTCAAGCTCCCTGGGGGTAGGGACTCTGGCTCACTCAAAGTAGCTCGAATATCCAAATGAACTAGCCAATGATGCAAGATTAATATACAAGCAGGATTTTCCTCATGTGCAGGGAACACAGGTGGTCAGTTAAGGAGTGTGCCTTGTGACACACCCACCTCCCCAAATCCCGTAGATCAGCCAAGCAGGCATTTAATTTTACCAATGATTTATTTCTTCAGCTTCAACTTTGCCCATACCTAAGGGTCTCTTTGAAAATAGAGACATCCCTAAGAAGGGTGGACCATTCCCTTTGGAAGAGGTGTGATTACCAAATATTTTCTTCCCAGGCAGGAAGGGGTCAGGATGGCTCTATGAACCATGCCCAGGGAGCACAGGGTGTGCAAGACAGTGTCGCTTCACAGTTCCGCAGAGGACCGGCCCTGGGCGACGGGATGTCCTGCTAAAAAGGACAGATTTGGGTGCAAGGGAGCATCTGGATTGTAAACAAGCAGAATGTCCGAGTTGGGAGAGAATTCAAACCTTCATTTCATAGAAGCTGCTGCTAAGGCCCAGGGAGGGAAAGGATCTTGCCCAAGGTCAACACGGGGGACTCCACAATCCACACGAAAACAGTTTAAACAGTGACACAAACACTGCCTTGTGTCCTTGCGGAGGCCACATTCCCCAGCGCCAGAGGTTTGCTCAGCGCTCTGCTGGCTGCATGTCGGAATCCTCTGGGCTCTTTTTTCGGAACCAATGGGCTGTATTTTAACATGAACTCGCATTTTTAACAAGTGCTTGCAGGTCATTCTAGTGCATGAGCTTGTTTGGGAACTTCCTGAATAGGTTAGCAGGGCTGTTCATATAGACAAGCATAGAGGGGGTTTTTGGTGCTAAAAAGGCCCTTTGGCCTAGTCTGATTCCTCTTATTATTATTGTTTTTTCCTTTTTAACTACAGCAAAGTTACACATCGCTAGCCACAGTCTACTTTCTGAAACAAATACAAAAAAACAAAACAAAAAAACCCGCAAAAAACAAATAAAAAAGAAACTGCCCCCAAACCCCAGACTCCATAAGAAAAAATAAGCATACTAATGCTGCATGTCAACACTTCCTTGACCCTTTCATTTTCCAAAGGGGAAAACTAGACCTACAGAAGTCAGTGACTTTTCTCAAAGTCCCACAGGTAGTTTATAACAGAGCTGGGACGGAATCTGGGTCGTCTCTTACCACCCCCGCAAACTCATAGGTCTGCGGAATCTTAAGGAAAGATCTGGTGGGAAAGAGAGCACACTCTTCGCAGTGGTTAGCGCTGGAGACTGACGTGGCCGCCATGGGGAGGGGCGGACTGTTCTCTCATGTCCATCTGCACAGCTGGAATTTGCTCCGCTGTTTGCAACACAGAAGACAGGATTACCCGACAATCCCCCCGCTGCAAGCCCTTTGCAGTGCTGTGTGGTAGATCACAAACAGCCCTTTCAATGCAGGGCTGAGCTTGGAGGACAAAAAGAGAAATAATCAGGCTCTAAGAATGCAAAGGGTGCTGAAAACCAAAGTGGTTTTGCCTGATGCCTCGGCTGCCTTTTGAGGGGGTTGGCCTGAGACAGGACATGAAGCTTCGGGCCCACTGTGAGTGGGAATCAGTGATATCCCTCACACAGGCCAGGCCTGGGAAGCAGGGAACCTACCGAGGAAGAGAACAAGGAAATGCTCTGTTTCTGTCGAGCTCTGGCTAGGAATAAAAGTCTCCCTGAGGACTTGCAATTCGTAATTTATTCAAGTATAAATTGTAGTTTACTCAGCAAAATTAGAAATGAGTCACAACAGCAGAAGTTTTAAAAAAATATCCTGTGTTTGTAAATTAACATCTTACTAAGTACACTTCGGTTTAAGAGGAGCTACAGTAAATTAAAAAAGGCTTATAATTAAAGGATAATGAAAACACTAAATGTTGAAATGTGTGGAACAGCTAAAGAACTAATTTTAGGTAAAACTGTAATTTTAAATATGATTCAAAATGTTAAAAAAAAAAAATCACAGGCTAACTGCTCAACTCAAGAGCTTAGAAAAAGAGCAATAGAACAATCCGGACAGAAAGAAGAGTAGTGCAAAGGCCTTGAGGCCAGTGTGGCCATAGCAGAGAATATAATGGAGAAAGAATTAGGAGATGAGATCAAGGAGGAGAGAATGCTCTGCACACGGAGGACCAGATCTTGCAGAAGCTCTAGGCCATTATAAGAATACGGCTTTTGCTCCGAGTGAAATGTGTAGCCGTTGGAGTGTTTTGACTCATGTCTCGCATGGATCACTCTGGCTGCTCTGTTGAGAACTAGGCTGTAAGTGGGCAAGAATGGCAGCAAGGAGACCAATCTGGAGGTGGTTGCAATTATTTAGACCTGCTTTATTGGTGGCAGCTTGAACATGAACCACGGGAACAGTAGATTGAGTTCGTGGTTCAGGGGTGAGGTCTAGGCTGGAGATGGTGGTGTCTAAAGCAACTAGACTACTGTGAGTATAAAGTACATCCACAGAGAGAAAAAAAAATGTCAAGGGCTGAGCCCAGATGACCTCCAATGTCAAGAACATCAGGGAGAAATTAAGGACCCAGGAAAGATGACTGAGGAGGAAAGACCAGTGATTTCAGAGGAAAGGAAGGAGGACACCATTTCCTGGAAGCCAAGTGAAGAAAATATTTCTTAATGTTAATTATAATGGCTTTAAAATTTCACTCTTTAATAGGATGCTTGCTCTTGTTTTTTGGTAATCTGTATCACTTTGATGTATTTTTCTTCTGTTCCTATTTTACTTAGAGTTTTTATTTGAAATAACCACTCAATTTTGTCAAATGTCTTTTTAGAATATGTCGGCATTGTTTTTATGTATGTAACTTGTTAATAATGTAATACATTTTTACATTTTAGTTGATAATTTCCTAACATTAACATCTTGGAATAAACCTTTCCTTGCCATGATTTTTTTTTATCTTCCTATACTGTTGGATTTGTTTGTATAATATTTTATTTATAATGTTTGCATATATGTCCTTAAGTAAATTTAGGTTATAGCCTTCTTATTTTTGCTCTTTTGATCAGGTTTTGATATTAGGATTAATTGATGGCTTTTAAAATGAATTAACAGCTTTCTTCTTTTTAAACTGAAAGAGTTCAAACAATGTTGAAATTAGTGTTACAAAACCAATGGAATCAGCTGACTCCAAATTTTTTTTGATTATTTGTTCAACTTTTCTATGTCTTCTTGAGTCAATTTTATTAATTGATTTGTTCCTAAAAAATCTTCCATTTCCTCTAGGTTTCTATTTATATTTCCAGAGAGTTGTATGTAATAGTTGCCAACAATTTTTCTCATCTTTGTTTTTTTAAATAAAGCTGTAGATATAGATCTGAGCCCATAACTCAGGCATGTAACAAATATAACTATTTTTAAAATAAGTCAACTTAATTTCCATACTGACCCCCAATTCTACCAGGGAGCAGATTCTTACTCTCTGTTAATTTGAGGTCTTTCTCTTCCCCAGATTCTCTAAATTTTAGAAGTCTTAGATCATTAGAGTTGATGAGTATGTGGTTTTCAGTGGAATCTCACCCTGCCAGCATCACTGGGTGCAGAATTCCAGGCTGAGTGTTATTTCATTTCAGCATATTGGAGACCATGAATTCACATCTCAAACCACGTGAGGGCTAGCTTGTAGTTATGAATTACCAGGAAGTATTTTTTTTTTTTTTTTGTGCTTCCAAGGAGTGACAAGATCAAGACAGGCAAGTTCCTTGTTTTTGCCTACTGAATAGTAAGTTTATTCTTCCTTCGTCATTACACTGTGGATGTAGCCTTTTGGGCTGATGGTGCAGGAAGACTAGCTATTAGCATTCATATGAAATTACTTATTTGTTTCCATCTTTATCATTCGATTCCTTACCTGCTGCCTACACCCACACACTAGAATGTAAGTGTCTTGAAGGTCGGGACTTTGTTCTATTCCCTGTCATATCCCAGAACCTTATATAGGGACTGACACATCTCAGGCACTTAGTTAATGTTTGTGCACCACTGACCTTCCCTCCATTCCTTCCTCACACATACACACAAGAGAAATCACACTAAACTGTACATCATACTGCTTCTCTTCCTTGAATGCCTCCCTCCTGCTTCCTAGCTTAGAAAAATCCTCACTTTTCTAGACTTAACTCAAAATCCTAAACCAGAATATTCTGAAGCCAGACAGTACTACCCTTAATGGGATCATCTTTGGCAAATTCCATTTATGCAATATCCTTGGCTTTTATCAACAAATACTCTGAGAAACTTCTAGAAGATTATAAAATCTGTTACATCTTTTATAGGAGCATCGTAGGGGACACTGTTCCTACTAAGTTCTCAGCACACTAATAAAACTACCTCTTGAAAATTTTATTTTTGAACAAAGTTCTAAGAAAGGATTGTTTTCTCTCTTGATGAACTGGTTTGCTTTTTCCTCTATGACAGTAAACATTATTCAATTGACAATGCCTCCCTTTTCTCTGTGACCACCAGAAAGCTCATAGCAAAATTAGATGCTAAAGTATGGTGTACCTAAGCTATTTTTTTTTAGGACTAAATTTATATTTCCTACGGTCTTGATTTTCTTATGATATTTACATGTTCCCTGGTCCTGATCTTCTATTTCTATGTTATCATTACTTTAATGCATGTGTTTTCTGGTGTGAGCTGTCCCAGTTCCTTTCCAGGAGGAGGCAGCGGCATATGTAAATAAAGAGAAGAGTGAGGTTGTCTCAGTGACACCATTTTCCATGTCCCCAAGCTGAACGAATTGCTCCATCCTTTATATTCCCATAAACTTTGTTCACAACTCTAGAACAGGCCTCTTCACATTATCTATATAACGTGGTGGTTAAGGAAGTAGATTCCGTAGCCAGATTGTCTGGATTCAATTACTAATCTATAAACTGTGTGATTTTGGAAAACAACCTCTCTGTGGCTCAGCCGTAAAATGAGGATACTGATGATGCCTACTTCATAGGTTTGTTGTGAGGATTAAATGATTGATGTGAAATGCTTAGAACAGTGCCTGGTCTATATGAAGTGCTCAGTAAAGTTAGGGGTTATTATTACTGTTATTATATTATAGGTGCATATATGTTTGACTCCCCTGATATATCCTGAATGCCTTTAGGGCAGGGACTTTTGTCTTATTTATTCCTAGTATAGTACAGTGTCTGGGATCAGTTAGGTACTCAGTGAATATCTATGGCAATGATTCAGAATGAAATGAGAATCTAATTCAGGACAGTGGAGTATCAGGAAGCAAATTCAGAAAGGGAAAGGCATGGTAGAGCTGGATTTTGGAAGGCTTTAGAAGCCAAGTCCGATTTACATTTAACGTTATAGCAAACAAGATCCACTGATGGCTTCTGAAAAACAGGTAGGGAAAAGCAACTTACTGAGGAAGATTACTCTAATAATGGGGTGCATAGCTGATTATAAGTAAGGTGGGATGGGGTCCCTAAGCTAGTTATGTCCCATTTGTCAAAGGCCCCACCAGCACCACCCTTGGTGTTTCTGAGGTTCACTTTTCTGTTATCCTAACCTTATTGGCAAAGGCTTGGCTATAGTGTCCTAAAAGTCATGCAAGCAAGTTCTTCTGCCAATGGCAAGCAGCAGAGCTTCCCCAGAAGATTGGAGGGGATGAGTCAGGGGCAAGGAAGCGTTGACAGGTGCTGCACAAAGGCCCAGTGAACTGAGTCCTCTCCCCAAGACAATCTTACGCTATGAAATAACTCAGATTTAAATCACCGCCTAAGGTAATTCTGAAAGGGTAAAGAATTCGTGGGAGACAGTGGAGGAGAAGAGGGTGGCCGCATTCTCTTTGTGATCATGAGAATTGCTGTCATGTAGATGTGAGTTTCAGGACTCTTTTCAGTACCAACTGGGATTTCTGTGCCCTGAACTAGTTCCTTTGAGTATTGTGGAGTATTAAGAAGTTTTTGCCAGGCCACTGGAGATCAGATTCCTGCACCTGGAAGGGGTGGAAGGGTATAGACAGAGGAGAAAAAGGGCTATGAACTTAGCAAGCTAACATCTAGACTCCATAGTGCTGTTGACAGAGAGGAATTCCCCCCTCTGACGGTAGACTCTGGACTGTTTCGAGATAGAAGCAAAGAACTGATAGCATAGAGTCAGAATGAGAAGCCCTTCCTCCCTACTCGGGAGAATGTCCTGTTAGCAACTTTTTCAAACACAAGGAGGAAATTAAGTAGCATGGTTACCGTTAATATCACTTTTTCCCCGGAATTTTAACAACCCTGATATTATACAAAGGTTGCTAAAAAATTTATTGCATAAGTCAATTATTTCATCATAATTAAAAAAAAATAGTAGCCAACACTGTTTTACAGAAACCAAAAACAAATATTGATGACTTTTGGATTTAACTTCTTCATATACTAAGGCATATTCCATTGCGTGATATTTGTGAGTTAACAATTCTCCAAAACTTGCAAATATAAGCTCTATTACAACATTGAGTTTTTTTATAAATTACTGATTTTTAAAAATGTATTAATCATGAAAAGCAGTAAATGAATTTTTTAAAAATATGTTGATTCTTTCTGGAGGCATTAAAATAATCCAGAAAAGAAGTGTTTCCATTTTCCTATAAGTTAGAATAAAACAAAGCATTTTCTTAAGAATCTTTGGGTTTGGGCTCATCAGATTACTAAATTTGCTTACATGGTTCTTGTCATAATGTCTCCATAAATTCAAATTGCAACCATCATCTGAGAAGATACTCTCTCCTTTTTAGAAAATAGCAATATGTGTTAGTAAAATCCTGAGTTTTGTTATAAATTGCAAATAAAACAAAATCAGAAGTGAAATAAGCAGCTTTTTATACTTTGGGTAACCTGAATTCTCATGGGCTTCTCTGGCACATACAAAGTCATCATGGATTCAGAAGTTAGTGGGTTCTTTGATATGTAAAATGAACTTTTATTCAATAAATGTTATATTCATGCTCTGCAAAGTTTATTGCATAAAAAGTTGCTTGAAGACACAGAACGAGTCTCTGTTCTCCATAACACTCTAAAATACTTAGAACGGTGTTGTCCACCCTGGAGATTTCAGCAAATGTTTGATTTATTGAAAGAGTCTACACAGGAGGAGAATGTATTACTGGGCCAAATTCCCTGACCCAGTGTATATGTGTAGTATGCACTATCTTTTGAGATCATTTCCAATTTGGTATGCAGAACAATCAAACAGAAAATCTTATAATGGGCTCCACACAGCCATCTGGAATTGTAGTTAGGAACTGAACCCAGTAACACCCCTACTCCTAGGGAGATGCACCACAGCCACGTGTTTGGACTAAGATTTGGAATGCTTGTTTCCCATATTGCAAAATACCAAATTGTACAACACATGTGCCCCGGATGATTAGACGAAAGATACTATTACAGAAGAGTCCCTCAAATATATTTATTTTGCAACTAAGTCTCCTGGCATTAATTTCATTAAACCTTTGCATCTAACAAAAGTGTTAAATATCATCCTAATATGGGTAGAGGGAGGACAGTGTGTCTTCCACTGTCGAAATTAAAAAGAATTTCATCAACAAACATAAGACTAAAAGTAACTGTAGACTGTAAACTTAACGAATTTTATAATTGAAATAGACAAGACTTTTCCCTACTGTAAGGTTTGCAAAGCAAAAGTGACTCCATGGACTTTCCAGTTGAGATTCGCCCAAAGGGTATGTAGAGCCTTCACAGGAGAATCCTGGTCAACACGTGCTCCTTTGAAGGCCACCATTGTGGCTACAACATTGACAGTCAGCTGAAATGGAAGGAATTTGAAGGTGCTGTCATAAACATTGCTATCCCACATGGCAGCTTTAATAACATTGGCAAGGTTGTCATTGGTAAGAAGGATATCGGAAGCTTCTTTAGCTGTATCTGTTCCTGTTAAACCCATTGCGAATCCAACATCTGCTCTCTTTAACACTGGGCCATCATTAGTACCATCACCAGTGACTGCTACAATTTGCCTGTGTCCTAAAACATAATTCTTCATTGTATCTTTTACGAGGTTGTATTTACTAACAGGGCTAGTGTGTTAGTCAGGGTTCTCCCAAGAGACACAGAAGCAATAGGTTCTATATGTCATCTATGAAGATTTGTTATAGGAATTGGCTCATATGATGATGATGGAGGCTGCTAAATTCCCACAATCTGCCAGCTGCCAGCAATAAGTTGAAGAACCAGGGAGCTGATGGTGTAATCCAGTTTTCTCTTTTCTTTCTTTCTTCTTTCTTTATCTTTCTTTCATTATTCTTTCCTCCCTTCCTTTCTCCCTCCCTCCCTTCCTTTTCTTCCTTCCTTTCTTTCTTCTTCCTTCCTTCTTTTTCATAATCTATTTATAAAGGCAGAAAAAAATCCCAACAAGGCACATTCTGTTTTGCCAATTTGTTCCAGTAGCCCTTCAACATCTAAAAAAATTATGTTAAATTATAAGAGCAATTAACAGAAATACCTGTCAAAAAGGTATTCCAAAATGGGTCCAGAACAGATTAAATCGAAGTAATTGTTTTATAATGAGTCTCACCATGTAAGCCTGGACTAATGCTCTTATTTTATCTGAGCAAAAGACTGTTGCATTTCCCATAGTTTCATAAGCATCCCAATGTCTCAGTGAATTGTTATCTTTCATCATTTTCTTTACAGAATAAGCCAAGGAAAGAAGAAATGCAAATGGAATGCCTTCTGGGACAGCCACCACCAAGACTGTAACTCCCATAATAAAAAATCGGATGATAGATTCTGCATAAACTGCAGTGTGATCTAAAGTTTATTCATGGTCCCCAATGCCAAAAGTCCATGTTACAAAGCCCTTAAGGACACAAAATGAGGATAATAGCCATGAGCCAAGCACTCTTGCCAATTGTTATGGATAACTTTGTGAGTTCATCTGGTAGAATCAACTTTTCTTTGGAGTCAGCAATGTTTGAATCCTGGCATTTTGCCTTCACTGTCTTGGGCTGTTTTGTCCCTGCTGGTCCTGTGAGAATCGGTTTTCGTTAAATCCTCTTTGCAGAGACACGATGCATCAAGCCTGCTTGTGAGTTAAAGCCAGCAGAGGTCACCAGCATCCTGTGGGAGCCCTCGTGGTCTAGGCCCTGGACACAGGATGGGATTCGAGGCAGCTCTGCCTTCCCCATCGCCCACTGTCCCTGAGGGATCTGCGCCATGGGCCGCTGCACCAGCAGAGATTCACCAGCGCGACCTCCTCCACCTGGCCGGCCCTCCGTTCAGGGGCCGTCGCTGGTCCTAGAGGATGCTCTTCTCCGGGCTGCAGAGCTGCTCCTGTTTGCTTCAGTGGTAGATGCTGTCGCCACACCAAGGCGCCACGGTGCCCGACTGGGACAGAGGCTCCTCCTGGACATTCACACTCCGGACCAGCTGGCCTGCCGAGCTCCCGGCGGTTCTCAGGCACGTGGAAGGACAGGACCAGCGACATGACTGCGGCCACCTCCAGGATACGAGTGTTGGGTTCTGCATCACCCCTACATTGGCTCGGAACGTCTCAGGCTTGGGCGGTGAGGTCTCGCTGTGCCCGGGCTCTGGCTCCACGCCCACAGCCCGGAGACCTCCGGTGGTCACTGTCACTGCCCCTGCCAGGGCACCGAGGAGAAGCATGCATTCTCCTCCCTACGCCCGGTGCCAGGAGCTCCTAGGGGTGCATTTTTTTGCTTCCTTCCCCCTTTCCCCAACGGCCCCCAGGCCCGGTCCTGAGGAGTCACCCTGTGCCCTCCACCTGCACCCTGACTACTCCCACTGAACTCTAACGGGCTCGCTCCAGTTCTAGTTCCCCCCGCCCTCCCCACGCCCAAGGCCAAGGTCTCCTCCCATCACAGAGGCAGGCTCGAGGATGCTTCAAAGGCACCTGGGGAGAAATCCACGAAGACTACCCAAATGAGGACAAGCAGAGGCTATTCACTCAGGGCTGGCTATGGCTGGGAAGTCAGCCACCACTTTGCATGGCAGAGCCGCAGAGGCAGGCAGGGCAGTGGGGAAGCTTTATAGCGGAAAAACGGAAGCTGCAGGTGCCCCAGTTAGAGGCTGTTGGCTCGGGACACTGGACCCAAAGGAAGGCGTCCTATGTGATTGGTTTGGGGAACATGCTTGGCTTTCTCTGGTTGGTACTGAGCTGGAAGCATGAAGGCAGCAAGCAAACGTTAGGGAAGGTTGCAGGTATTGATCGAATGGTGACCCTTCTGGTAAGGTTGCTGCAGGGGTCGCTGCTCAGAGTTCTGTTTTTATATATGGTCTGACCATGATCCGTTTGCATATTGTGTCTCATCCATCATCCCTCCTGTTTCCTTTAGCCATGTACACTTTTCCAGGAGAAAACCGCCAATGAGAGTTCTTCTTAATAGCATCTAACCTTCTAAAGTGCTGGATTTTAGCATTATTTGTGAGAGAAATGTTTCTAGTGGTAAGCATCTACTACCCCCAGCCTGAGCTCAAGGCTTTGTCTTTTAGGCCATTAGTTCCGTAATAAAGACTGGTTGCTGAGTTCTTTGATTTTAAACTTGTGAAACCAGCTTCCACAGCCTCTCCTTAGTTCTACTATAGCGCAGACAGCCAACGATTACAGAAAAGAGTAGATTGTCTATACATTCACCACGTGTTCTCATGAGCAATAACTTTAAAACTGAATACGCGCCGCATGCAAGGCTCTGTGTCACACAAGGGAATGAGGTGGGGTGTGGTGGACATGCTGTGTCCAAAAGTTTAGTAATAATTCAGCATCTGTATTCATGTAGCTTCCCAAATTCATTTCTGCTGTGGCCTTTTTCTGTTCCTGAATTTTCACTGCAGCGCAGGGAAACAGTCAATGCCCTGGTACTCAGAGCTTTCGAGCATCTTTGCAAACTCTTCCGTCAATGAGGAGTGATGTTTGTTCCCCATCTTCTCTCTCTCCCTGATCTAGTTTAGCAGCAATGGAACAGTCCCCTGGGGCTCCTTTGGTTGCTATTTAGTTTGTTCCGTCAGCTGTTTATTAATCTGTAACTTCCTGTTAAGATGCAGGGTGTGCTTTTTAAAGAAACCTTACACAGCATAAGTTTTATTTTAGTACTGGACATGCTAATATATAAAGAGGATCTCTGAGGGTTACTTAGTTCTCTAAGCTATTTTCTTCCAGCAAAATTTTATGAACGCTCATTTACGTGCCAGGCCCTGTTCCGTGAACTGGTGGTGCAGGATTGAATGAGATAATCTCAACTCTCAGACGTGTACCATCTACTCCAGAGAAACAGGTGTAACGAAGTGTGGTAAGTGCAATCGGAGATGTTCCAGGTTTCGTGGGGGGCAAAGAAGGAACTGGAAAATTTTAGGGGAACAGGCAAGTGAGAAAGTTTCATAAAAGACACTGTAGAATGGAACCTAGGCAAGATTTTCGACTGGCAGATACAATAACAAAGATGTCACATTCTGGTGACAGCAAGGGGAAGACAAGAGCTTGAAAGCAGGAAAGTTATCTGAAGATTATGTAAGACAGTGCTACAAATGGTTTGGCACGACTTGATATGCGCCAACTTGAAGGCAGAAGAGAGGGGATGGAGAAGAGATCTGAGATAATTTTTCCAAAATGATGACACAGTAGGAGGTGACGGAGGAGTGGAGTAAAGGTTTCCGGTTTGGCGCACTTGGTAAATGGTGCCGCCATTAAATAGAAAGGAAGAAAAAAAGGTGAAGTTGGTATGTTGGGTGAGGGCCATGGAGACCTTGGATTCATATTTGGACCTGCTGAAGTTCAAGTGCTACATGGGGACACCATTCAGTCACTGGACATCCAAGTTTCTAGTTGGAGAAAGAGGTCTGGGCTGGAAATACATATTTGAGCAACATCTAATTTGGAAGCATTATTAAAAAGAGAGTTTTCTGTTTATGGTGCTTGAAAAATGACTAGTGCTTCAAAAGTATATATAGTTTTTATTTTTTAAAGTATTTTTCAGGCAAAATGTAAGTGCGTTCTAGATCATGGCATTTTGCTTTAATGGTGTCAGTTTTTCTGTGGGGGGCTGAGGATATCAGGGGAAGAGGGGAATAGGATCTACAAATTGACCTTTAGGGTGTTAACATTGACATTAAAGGTGTTACCACTTCAGTGCTAGAGATTTAAAAAAATGTTCTGATAAACTATGGAAAAGTGTATAGTTGCATTCAATCTTGGAATACTATAAAATGAGGATTCTACTCCAACAGCGTTTTTGCTAGCTCTGAGGAAATGTGTAAAAATGTGAAAGACATGTCTTCTTTTACTATGCAAGGGGAAATTTTCAAGAATATCTTTTTGTAAAAGTGTCTTTTGTGTCTAGGAACCTAACCTAACCCTAACCTTAACTCTAACCCTGAACTGTAACCTTGAGTACAAAGTTAACACTAACTCTAGCATAAATGCTAACCCTAAGCTTAACCCTAAATCTCAATCTCATCCTAAGCTGAACACTAACCCTAACACTAACCACAAACCTAAACATAACCTTACCTCTAACTCTCTGTGTTGCACTAACCCTAACTGTAGGCTTAACATACCATGATTAGTTAGGTAGCCTGACCTTTCCGACAGAGATAACCAAAGCCTGGGTTAGATGTCTGCAAGACATTCTTGCTTCTGCGCTCTGACCTCAGTAAGTGTGTCTAATAAGGGATGCTATAAAAATTCAATGAATTTCTCAGAAAGACAAGATCCAAGTTGAGAGTACATTTTTATAGACTCCATGAGATAATCCTAGTTTTCTAGAACACCCCAAAAGCATAAGACTTTTCCACTCCAGAGGAGTGACAGAAGACTGGAGCCTCACTGGCTCCTCTACTTATCCCGAAATCCCAATGTGATCCCATAAAAACCTTACTATTACAATCGTGATGTGTTGTTAAAGAAAGTCTGCTAAGATCTGCTTATAGATTCCTCATTTAATCTGAAATTCATTTCTCAGTTTTGATTATCTAGTTACCAGAGTCCTTAAGAACATTTTCTCCAGTAGGTCTACCCCTAAACAAGTCAATTCTAGGAGTAAAGTTAGGGTTAGTGACAAGAGGTAGGGTTAAGCCTACAGTTAGGGTTAGGGAAACACAGAGAGTAGGACTCCTCTCGATGAGACTAGCAGTCATTATGGCAATGCGCAGCGGTAGGCTGTGGGGGTTAGAGGTGTGATATCAGAAACAGTATTAAATTCATACATAATACAATGAGACAATATGATGGGACAGAACATAATTCAATGCTACATTATGTGGTCCAGACCTGGATATTGACATGGTCCAAGATGACAGATGTTAGTGGACAAAGTGACCAATATTTTCTCTCATTTGTGCAGCACTGAGCAGCTTACCCAAACTTTGCAATATATATTCAATCCTTCCTAGGATGCTGGGAGGTTGAAAAGGCAGACATTAGTATAATTATCCTTATTTGCCTATGTAGAAACAGGCTCAGCAAAGTTAATCATTTGCCCCAAAATTCCCCAGCAAAAGTGGCAAAGTACAAACTTGGACTGAAGTTGAACAATTTCATGTACGATGGGAAGTTCCTGCTATTTCCTGGAATAAATGAGACTGGAATTGGGCGTTAGAGGATTGAGCGAAAGTCACATAGATGGGGGGACACAAAAGAGTATTGTGAATAGGGTAAGTGATATAAGGAGATGTCAGAGAGTTGGGAATGGGATAGTGAGCAGACAGACAGGTGAGGGAGGATGAGGAAAGACTCAGGGGAAGCTGAGGCTTTGAGAGCTTGGCAGAGGGGTTTATATTTCATGTAGGGCTTCGGAAAGAAGTCAATGAAATTTTTGAACTGGATGGTGACATATAAAGTCACATAAGTGACATCTGATAGTGGTGTGTAGGGCGAATGTGAGCAAGGTGTCCTAGAGGCCCTCCGAGTGGCTTTTGGGATGGCTGCAAGAAAGGGACTGGAATGGAGTGGCAGGAATTCTTATGAAATGGAACTAAGGGCTGGGCGCAGGGGCTCACGCCTGTAATCCTGGCACTTTGAGAGGCCGAGGCAGGAGGATTGTTTGAGGTCAGGAGTTTGAGACCAGCCTGAGCAAGAGCAAGACCCCATCTCTACAAAAAGTAGAAAAATTAGCCTGGCGTGGTGGTGCATGCCTGTAGTCCCAGCTACTTGGGAGGCTGAGGCAGGAGGATCACTTGAGCCCAGGAGTTTGAAGCTGCAGTGAGTTATGATGGTGCCACTGCACTCTAGCCAGGGCACAGAACAAGACTCTGTCTCAGAAAAAAAAAGAAAAAAAAAAGGCAATTAAAAACAGACAAGTATTTGATAGAGTATGAGAGCTGAGGAAAGAGAAAATATCAATGAATTCCAAATTTCAAATAACTAGTTATTATGGCCTCAGGCAAGTCACACAGTCTCTCTGAGACCCTCATCTGAAAAAGAAATGTGATGGCAGCCGTCACCCCATGGGTGACTGAAACTCGTCACATATGGAGAACTATCACATGAAATTGTTGCACTTCATGGAGAAGGGCAATTTTAAAATGGCAAGAAAGATGTTCTCAATAACGTTATTTTAAACAATGAAAAACTGGGAAATATCTAAATGCTCTATGATGGGGGAAGAATTAAATTATGAGTATTGTGTAGACATCAAAACCATATTTGAAGAACACAGGGATATAAATGCTCATAATATAAGGGTAGATGGAATAAACAGGACAAAATACTATCTAAATATTATTAAAAACAAACATATAAATAAAAAAAGACTGATTAAGAGTGATCATCTCTGGCTGATGGTAATGTGACTGATTTGTATTATAATTTTTGTACTTTGTGCATTTCTGGAATTTTAAGATTTTGTGCTATGAGCTTTTATTACTTTTATAATGACAAAAAAATATCTAGGAAAAAAGAAAAAGAAATGAGATCAACTACTACTGTTTAAAATCTGCAGATGTTTTGTGTCCCTTATAAGTGTTTCAGAATAGAATATCACATCATGGTTAGAGAGGTAACATCCTTCTCTGACTTACAAAATATCAGTGGAGTGGAATAGTTCTGAGACATGGCAAAGAGGGGCCAGTGACCTTCAAAGAAGAGAGAGAACAGAGAAGAGAGAGGAAGATAAAATATTACAGTAGCAAAGCAGAGATAGATGCCTTAACTGAATGGAAATCAGAGTTCTTTCTGGTGTGGTAGTCTGACCTTTGAGAGCTGTTTACAGCTCACATAAATACAAAATCAACTCCAGAAGCAGATAAGAATGCATTTATATCACAACTGCGATGTTTCATTCTACAAAGTATTTCATTAGGTTTGCTAACTTCAAGGGGACCTTTGCCGGGACTCCTGCTGGTTTTCCATTAGGACTGCAAAATGTTTTCAATGACTGCGCATTCAGGCATAAATAAAAATCCACCATCCAGTGACATTATGAAACATCTGTGTGTTGAGAATTTTTCATGAATTTATATATAACAAAATATTTCTAGAAAATACGACCACAAATGTGCCCTTGGAGGAAGTAATAATTGAAAATCAATGGGATAATTGTCTTAGAATCTTGATATTGATCCATAGTAATTTGTTTTTGAGCTTAGTGAACAGACAGCATGACATAACAGGGAAGATGATAAAGTGGTAAACTGTCTTTGGCTCAAAGTTTTCTGCTAAATATGTTATTTCAAATAATCTTGTATTATCTTTAACAAAAAAATTTCTGACTAAGGGAGCTTTCCTTTTGATTTATCTTTGATTTTATTTTACTTTTACCTGTGTGTGATGCTGTTGTTTTTCTACCAAACACATGTTACTCAAAGTTCAGGAAACTCTCCCCAAATATTTTTTCTCCTTCCTACAATTTATATTGGCTTTTTCCAGATTCACTGTTACTGTCTGTTCTGAATGCCATTGTACCATGTCACTAGATAAAACACACCAAAAATCCCTGAAATACCAATAAATACCAAATCTGGAAAGAGTCAGGGTGCAGCTTCTCTATCTGGTTTTCTTTAGAATCAGCTCGTTATTAGTCTCTGGTTATAGCTACATGTGCTAATTTTCCTGGCCATGCTCATATTTGTAAAAATGGCATAAAAGAACATAGTGACTAGTGGAAGAAGCTGAATTTCTCACTACCCAGTATCTGTGGTTCTTGTCTATATTTTATGTGCCAAGTGGACAAAACTCTCCCTACAGAGATGGAGGATTTTTTTCCCAGTTGTAAGATATTAATATTTTTTCAATGTAAGCTGTCAAAATAAACACTCTAAGTTTGTTTGCTTATATCACTATAGAGGAAGCCAGAAAACAAAAATTCTCATGTTGATACTAATTTTTTTTTAAGGTGAACTTCAATAGGGTATGTTTGCATCTTTAAAATAGGAGGAGGAAGGAAAACATTGCTGGGAAGGAAGGACAGAGGATTACAACAGACTGAGACCTTTTTGACTTTATTTACAGAAATGAAATAATTAGGTGTTAGATGACTTTTTTGCTGTATTGTCCTCTCGTCCTGTATTTTAATTTGAATGACTGTCAAAATAAACCACGAGTCACCAAGCCATATGTAATCGGTGTGACATCTGGGGCACCATAAGAGGCCACTGTTTCTCTAACTTTAGCTAACCAGTGCACTTCCTGGAGCGTGCTTTGGACTAACCGTCAGAGCCAAAGGGTCTGATTAGCCTCCAGCTCCTTTTAGAATACTCTCCCTTTCTCTCCCTCTCTGGCTAGCAGAAGAGTCCCTTCTTGCACTTGTATCATTTCTGCACTGAAAAAACCGTACTCTCTTGCCAAATATATACAAGCAGAGAGCTAACAGGATTAGCTTTATTTATTTGAAGAAACTTTCAAATCACTCTGCAATTGATAATTCCTAATTTGTTTGATGATATGTGCATTTTACACCTTTTCCTTGACAAGTGAGTCAAGAATTGTGTGTTTTTCACCCATGGCTTGGAGTCTAGGAGAGAAGGAAGACCAGGAGAAAAATAATTTGAAGATTTTACAGAGAGAAGGGATTGGGATTTTCACTCTATCGTGGAGTTCATTGGAATAAACAAAGTCAACACCACCAGGAAGCTTAACTGTATACGTTTTACATTTTAAGTTTCAGATACAACGTCAAAACTAAAGAGGAACCTCTCCAAGGAACTGACAGATGCAAGCCTGGTAAGTTTTTGCCTAGGATTTAAACTTTCATCTGGAGCAAAACACTAGCAAGAATATATTTTAGGAAGAAATGTTTGGGTCCTTAAAAATTCTATCCTTTCTATATCCATAACTATGTAAAGATAAGAATTATCACATACTGGAAGAAGTGATTTGGGGTATTTTCCTAGGTTGCTTTGGAACATGTTTTCCTTTGAAGGAAGGATAATCAAAAAAATATTCTCAGTTCTATCATATAAGTTTACTCTAGCATAAAATCAAATTACCAGTGGCATGGTATTTGAGCATTTATGTAAGTTAATGACTTGTGAATTATGCTTTTCTTTCAATATATTCTGAAATATTGGCTGGTTGGATATATGGAGCTGTCATGAACATACACTGAGGGGTGATTTTTTGAAAATAAAAAACTTAAGTCTATCTTAATTTGGGAGCTCTAATCCATTTTTTAAAAAATGGAATAGAAACTTTGTTTCTTTGCCCTGTATTTAATAATATCTTATTGTTAAAGAGATGAAATCACAGCAAAAGCATTGCATTGATGACAAATACATTTTAAGGAAAACTATAAACAGTACAAGTGTTGAAATAAGATGCCATATATTTCTAAATGTCCAAAGCTGGGCATTTAAACTTCAAAACACAGAGCTAGAAAAAATACCTATTGATTTCTACTTATCCATAAAAATTTCCTTTTCTTTTTCATAATCAATCCCACTAAGTTGGCTTTTATATGACCCTTTGTCCTGATGGAGTGAGTGGAGAAATACCTGAATGTAAAATCATTGCAGTTTATTAAATGTCAAAGGGAAACTTGTTCATCAGGCATATCAGATGACCAATTGCCATGCAGAGCAGTCGCTAACAACAGGAAGTGTCAGTGCTCCCTTTGAAGACAACTGATGACCACACAAAATGTGTAAATTTATAAATAATTAGAAACAAAAAGATTAGAACGTAGGCAACACTGTGTTATGCTATGTGTTCCTAAGGAGAATAAACAATGCAATTAGTGCCATTAGTAACAATGACTAAGTACCAGTGTGTTAGAAACTGTGTAGCATGCAGATGCAATTTCAGCCAAGTTCCATAGTCACAATTCGGTGACTGGGCAGGATCTAAGATGGGAATCAGAGTCAAAGGACGAATATGGGCTGGCGGGGTGGAAGTGAGGAGTGGTAGGGCTGTCTGGAGAGCATTTGATGTACTTTTATGGATATGAACCGAAAAGATAAGCTTCTCAGGGAGAACTTTTTCAATCAGACATGTGAATTTTGGGGCACAGGGGGGAATAGAAGCTTTTATTTTTTTTCCTTACTCATATGCCAAGCCTAATAATTTCAATTTTGAAAACACTCAAAATGGGATGTCTAAAGTTTCGTCCTGGGAATTTCATTTCCCTGAGATGAGGGAAGGAATGGAACCCTTCCAGCCTCTTATTTCTCCCTGAAAGGAGGAAATGAGATTCCCAGGAAGGGACTCTGGCCGAATTAGAGAAACTCTAAGAGGTCTATGGGATTCTAGAGCATCCATCCTTGGGTGGGTCTAAGAAAGCTGTGAACTTCCTGCAATGTTATGCAGACTTGCTGGTTGAAGAACCCTTCCTTGGCATAAGAGGAATGTTTGGAGGAGAAGCACTGGTGCAAGTGTAAGAGAAATTAGTCTTTGAACTAAGGCCACCTTGGAAGCCAGGGCTCTGCTGCTCCAGTACTTATACCCCGTATCTCAGGATGTTCATGAAAAGAACCTCTCTGCTTGTGCTTTTTAAAGGGTGTCTGTATTTGGAGAGAGATAGGAGAAAAGACTTCTTGCCCTTTATAAACCAGTACAGGCCAGCCAAGGAGATCTAAGAATGCTGTAATTGGGTTATTCTCACCCAAGCTGTGATAAACAGGGTCTCGGCCATGGGAGAAGGTGAGGCTTGCTAGGGGGTCCTCTGAGTTGGATCTAACAGGGCTGAGATGAAGACTTAAGTGAAAATCAGAATCCTAGATCATTAAGATCCTAGTAAGGAAGAGAGAGGTGTGCAGAAAACTTGAGAATCAAGGCAAGGAGGGAAGTTAGAAGCTAGAAGTTGGTGCTGATAAAGTCAGAAGCAAAGTGGTGCAGGTTGGAGGGAATGAATCATGATGGATAATTCTGACTTGGTTCTTCCAATGGAGAGGGTGCATCGGCATATGGGGTGAGCTGGGCATGGCCATGGTGGTCTAAAGGTGCCGTGCTGATCTGAGCAGGTCATTTCCCTGATACCACAGCTATGCAAGCTCTGCCTAACATCTTATATTCTGGATTAAAAGCTATCCAAGAAATCTTCTATTCTAACTCCCTCATTTCATACACATGGAAAGTGAAGCCCAGATATTAATTCAAGATTTAATAATTAATAAGTGGCAGAGCCAGACCAGACCCTTTCTGCTCTTTCCTAGTCCATGGAGTGGTCAGCTTTGCAGCCACTGTCTGCCTTGAGACTCTCAGGCCCAATCTCCCTGGACGCTTTATCCTTGTTTATGTCTGTCACCACAAGAAGCCCCAAACTCCTGAGTCACCAGTTAATGTCCTGTATCTATTCCCCATACAGCTCTGCACATCTCTCTTTCCCCCATCTCTCACTCCTCCCAAACTTCTGGAACTCACTGGTCATCATCAGCTGATTTCCCCATTGCCCACACATTTTTTTCCTAAATGATCCTTTCACTGCCTAACTGAAACCTGCATCTCCATCTCCTCTGAGGACCTGCTTCTCCTGCAGCTGTCTCACATGGTGGGTAGGGAACACGTCCTCTGTTTTCCTCACTATCCCTTGCACATCCTTTCTCCCTTCTCCTAACATCTCCCAGCTTTGAATCCCATGTTATCAGACTTTGTCATCACCCTACCTCTCATTGTCAAAGTCATCAACTTGGATCAAGTGCATCGTAATAAGGCTCAACGTGTCAAGTGCTACCTTGACATCTTTGAGCCTTGCAGGGCCCCAAAGGGCTAACCATGAGCTACTCTGCTCTTGCCAGATATGCTCCCAACCCAAAGGGACAGTGTCCCCATCCAACTAGTTGCCTAATCGGCCAGACCAGCTGTACCCCACCTGGTCCTCAACCTTATGAATTTCACTTCCCTGCTAGGCTGTGAAATTATTCAAATAAACCAGTCATGTGCTCCTGTGGGAACCAGGGGCACCTCTCCCTCTTGGTACTACAAAGCCTGCCTCCCACAGCACCTGCTGGTCCACTCTATTTCTGAGAGCAGCCCCTGTGTGGCCCTGTTCAGTAAGGCATGCGGTGTCCTCCTCCCCGGGGCTGTGAGTACACGTGACTAACAAACTGTCGCCAACCCCACCTGTCCAATGTTGGGTGTCTTGTGTTCAGCCACCTCCTTCCCCCGTGGGGTAAGAAGGAGGTTATCAGAACAGTGAAGTCCCCTCACTTCCTGGTCACTTTCAGCTCCTGAATCACCATCACAGCCAGGATTCAACCCCAAGGTAATGCACTTTCCCCAACCCTATTGTTTCTCTGCAGTTTCCAGAAAGGACCACGGGAGCATGCGGCAGATGAGCATGCATGTATGTGAGACATACATTATGCATACATGTAGGCATATTCATGATATACACAGTTAGGAGATTTACACACTTATCTCTGGTGCCTTTTAACTTTTTTTATAACCCAACTGCTGGGCCCTTTGCCTGACTCCCGGGCACTCACCCAGTGTCTTGCCTTTGCAGACGACCTTACCTTCAGCCAGCATCGTTCCATTATTCAACTTCTCTGAGCTTCAGTCTTTACATCTGGGGAGCAGAAATAATCATATTCCCATCATGGATTTTGTGAAGATTAAGTAAGACTAAAAGCTCACACTCACTGAGTGCTTGCTACATACCAATGTTCCCAGCAAGTTACATGGAGTAATTTATTTAATCCTCACAACAACCCTGTGAATAGGTATAATTGCTGTCACCATGATCACTGAATGAGTGAAGCAAATGAATGTCAGAGATAAAGTGACTGTCCAAGGCCATGTCACTAACGGGGCAAAGGTTCAAACCTGGGCAATCTGACTCTATGAGTCATTATAACATTTCATCTACACTATATTAAAAAACTATTCTGCCTCTCAAAGATAGCCTCTAAAATAAGATAATAAAAAAATAAGCTACCATTTACTGAATGTCAACTTGTACAAAACTCCATGCTCACTGTGCTACACTGGTCTCTTCCCGTAGGCCCCCAGAAACTTGCAGCGTTATTATAAGGGTTAAATGACATGAAATGTACCCACCCATAATAGAAGATTAATTAAACATTAGGTCTGTTTTCCACCCAGAGATAACCAGTATTAATATCTTTAGATAGAAACTTCTATAAGTTATTCTATGTCTATTTACAAACAAGTGAAAATAGATAATATTATATATTCTATTTTGTTTTTACCTTCCAAAATATCATTACTGTCTTTCCATGTCGGTATTCAATAACAACATGCATTCTCGGTGGCTTTGATATCATCCCAAATTGGCAAAAATTGATTGTTTGGGGTGAAAAAACTTAGATATTATGATGGTTTGTGGCCCCCCAAAGCAACACAGTACATAACAGATATATGATATATCTGTGATCTTAAAATTCTGTGGCTTGTGCCTGTAATCCCAGCACTTTAGGAGGCCAAAGCAGGAGAATGGCTTTAGGCTAAGAATTAGAGACCAGCCTGGGCAACACAGAGAGGCCCTGTCTCTAACAAAAAATTAAAAATTAGCCAGCCACAATGGCACACATCTATTGTCCAAGGTACTCAGGAGGCTGAGATAGGAGGATTGCTTGAGCCCAGGAATTCAAGGTTACAATGAGCTATGATCATGCTACTGTATTCTAGCTTGGGCGACAGAGCAACACTCTGTCTCAAAAAATTAAAAAAAAAAATTCATAGGGAAGAGCAGATAGGTAGGAGACAATTAGAAAAAAAAAGTCTAAAAAGATATTTTGGAGGGGCAATAACGAAAAAAATTTGACAAACACCAATCTATGGCATCATTTTATATAAGAGGACAGTATTCCTTTGTATGAACATACAATAATTTATTTAACTGACATTCTCTTACTGGAAACTGAGGATGTTTCCAACTTTTAGCTCCATAAACAATGCTGCAGTGAACATCCTTACAGTTAATATTTTGTGCATTTTTAAAGTTATTTCATTAAGAATTATTGCCAAAAGAGGAACCGAAGGCCAAAGGATATTTTAAGACTTTTGATACATGGTCAGGCCTCTCTACTTCAAGCAGTTTTCAAGAAAAATTTTCAACTCAAGTGACACACAAAACTAGAGGAGACATTTGTTCATACAACAAAGGCTACTAAATTCACTGTTTCTGTGAAATTGTCCTTTAAAAAGTCACTACACATACCTGTTTCTCAAAATGCTTTTGTCGGCAATGTCTGAAACATATTTTCACTTAAAACATTGCACTGTCATTTTCATTGTTTCCTGGTACCACTTTGCCTCTGTTATAACTTCCTTAAGTTATTCTCTTCCTTTTTCTGTGCAGTATTTCTGTTCCTAAAAATCTTCTTTCCTCCTCTTTTTGCTTCTCTTTTCTTGATTCATGTTCTTTGTGTCTATTTTGTCTTTCCCTCCATCCTCTCTGCCTTCCTAAATATAGTCTAGGTTAGATTTTTTTGTGAGTTAGGTTTTGCACCAACTCTACTTAATTTGCAAAGTGATTGGGATACTTTATCTTTCTTCTCCCAAAATTGAATTGCTTTGAGTTTGCATAAAGCCCTTAGATGGTCTTCTTAAATATCTGGGTATGGTGAGTAGATGTGCACAGGAAAAAATATCCCCACCATTAACATGACAGACCACATATTTTAGTTTCTTCCTAAATGTACTCCAGGAGACAGCCTGTAGTTTTACACTAAACTTTTACACTAAACTATGCAATCTCCAGTTACAAAAAAATTTCATTCCTCCCCCTCCACATTCTGAAGACTGTATGTAAAATGCTGCAATACTTTACAGTTTTTACAGAATTTTATATTTTGTGACAATTAGAAGAGTGGACTGTGACTCAGAGTTTTACTAGAGCCATAGTTCAGGGGAGTTCATGAGTAATATGAACTGAGTAACATTTTGACAGATGAAGTCTCAACAAAAGCTGGTAATTTAGAGTTTGAGAGATTTGTTTAGGGAATGACAGCAAACATAAAATCCCTCTAGAGTTTATATCAAACGAGTAGCTTTGCAGTTTGTTCCATTCCATATATGTACATATGCCTGAAGAAGTTTTAATGGGAAGCTTTTGGTTAACCACAATCCCTACTCGCTTTTAAACAGGGAGTTTAATATCTTTAAAATTTTGATTTTTATTAATAAATGATTTCTCTGAAAAGAAAAACACCTCACATATTTCTTAAACAGAAAATACAGGCCAACTGTCAGAGCAGATAATAATTTTTTAATCACTCCTAGAATGATAACAACAGCAGCTAACATTTCTGTAAGTACTTGATTTCTCATTGACATATTGCTGTGTTTTACATTGCTTGTAATTAACTTACATTAATTGTGTAATTTTCACAATGAACTTTTGAAGCAGAGACTTTAAATAGTGATTGGAGATAAAAATAAATTTGTCTCAATAAATACATTTGGAGAGAAATAAATTTACCTTAATATACTCATGTGTTAAATGGGTACATTCAACCAATTTGATGGTGGGAAAATAATGAAAGGCATAACCAAATACCTTTATTTTTTCTGAACAGATATTTTGAGAAGCTGCATTGCTTGGCTAAAAACACTTTTTGAGTATGATTTGATCTTAAAATGTTCAGGAGAAAAATAGTTTAAAAAGTTTCTTAGGACTAAAAGTTACCAAGATAAGCAAACAAATTGTTCGATACAACAAACAAATTGAAATTAAATCGGGAAGGCATTCAAAGGAAGTTAGTAATATATAAAAATTGCTGGGGCAACTCTTTCATGATAGAACAAAAGGAAGACACAGGAAAAAATAGTGTATGCTGTGGTTTTTCTTCTTTTTATATTTTTCTGCTAGTCATAAGGCAGAAAGCACTGAGAGTCTTGGAACAGAGAGGAAGAAAAGTAAGCTTTCCCCTCAAAAAGAAGATTCAGGGAATTTAGATTCCTGGGATAATTAGTAGAGAGATACAGACAAAGTCCTAGTAATTAAAGTAAGGAGGTAATTAAAGGCCTGACAACTAAAGCTATAAGCTTTCTCATCAAGCCAGATGGTGTTGTATGTCCAATCTCTGTGTCTGAGGTAATATCCGATCTTAAGAAAAGGTTCTCAGTAAGTCTTTTCTTAAAGTCAGAAATATTAAACATGAATTCTAGTTCTTTCACTACTAAAATATACCTGGCTGTTGAGTTTCTTCAAAACTTGCTCTGTTATCAGTTTATGTGGGTTATGAAAGAGTTAGTAAATATTTTTCCCTTTCTTAGTATATTTTTAGCACAGAATAATTGGCTAACTTGTGATAAGGTATTATATATATCACTTCTTAGCTGGAGAGTATACACAGTTCACCTGTGTATCCAAACTTCAAAGCATCATTCCTTACCTGTTAGAAGCTTCTCTATTGGAAATATAATCAGTGTTTTAGGCTAATTATTCGTATATTCAAACTTTTTGTGACAGCACACACTTCAGGCTTAGAATTTTATAAAAGATTGTTGCATATGTTGGGTCAATGTCAATGTGGTAAGCTGAATATTTTCCCCTTTCTAATAAAACTCTGGTTTTCTAGAGTTTACTGTTTTCTGAGCTTTGTAGGAAGCAGCCAGAAAGCAGTGGATATCACCTGGTGCTCTGCTGAGACTTGTTTAGTTCCCTCGTCTCTCAATTTCATTTGGCATTATTTTCCTCTTGCCTGGGCAGAGGCTGACAGTTAGAGCCGAGGAAGGGATATCAACACAGCACTTGGGGTAGCACTCTGCTTCCCCCCTTGGAGCCAAACAAGCAGGACAGGGACACCTAGGTGAGGTTATGACAAGGTCCCTCAACAGTTCTGCCCAAAAGAGTCCAAGAATGCAGGTAATAATTCCCTTATGTTGGACCAGTGCTACTTTTGTCCCCATGACAGCCATGGAGATAGCCATGTCCCAAGTTAAGACCTAAGGTCCCAATCAGCAGTGGTTCCTCTCTCAGACAAAGGTGGGGCCGATCTGTGTCACTTCTGCCTTAGAGTAGCATCACTTCTTCTCTCCTCATTTTATAGCGTCATTTTACCAGGAAGAGTGGGGGTGAGAGGAAGACACTTTAAATAAATAGACGTTATTATTTTCTTTTCTAAGCTTTGCTCCCTAGAGACCAGTTTTCATAACATCCCTTGATCTCCTCCTAAGCTCGTTTGACTCCTATTCCCATCTCCATTATTCATGTCTGCTCTTGGCAGAGAGCCAGGCTTCCTAGGTTGCTCAGAAACTATGAGGCATCTTTATGCCTCAGTTTCCCTCTCGTCCACTTCCAAAGTTACCATATATGACGAGGTCTGTCTGTCCGGAAAGTATCCAGCCACGTAATACGAAAAGTAGACATTTATGGAAGAAGGTACAAGCTACAAGAAACAGCGTACACAGGACCATGACGCCTCAGTCCCCTTCAGAGTAGGCACCTTGGGCCCCCCCACAGTTCTCCCCGCGACTCTCACTCTAACCTGTACACGTCCGGCATTCTCCGGGGTTCTGCTTGTCGCGGGCCTTCCAGAACGCGGATCACTTTCCACAGATTCTCGACCACCTTCGAAGCGTTTCTGCCGCACTTTCATTGGCGCTGCACTCCTTGCGTCGTCCCCGAAAGCCTTCTCAGTCAAGCTTAATGCAAAATTTGATGCAGACTAGTTGCTCTAGTCGCTCAGTCACTTTGAATGCGACAGCCACACGGAGCACATGCTCACTCAATGGCGTCTAGCGCCCGCTGACTAGTGTGGTGACGTCATCATCGTTCACGCATGCGCGTCACAGTCCACTCTCCTTGGCTGCCGGGTTACGTCGGTGTCGCGCGAACTGTTCGCGTTACGTAATGAT
>CAUYSK010116074.1:0-29999 GCA_963575035.1 Avahi laniger
AACTGTTTTTAGATTAGAAAAATGTGTTTTCTTTGATTCTAACTAATGCCATTTGCTTCTGTAACCGCGCTTGCTTTTAGTTGTTAGTCAAATATAGTTAATCAGAATGAAAAACAGGGCAGGAGTAACTCCATGACAGGCTGAACTTCCTAGAGCAGGCCTAAGTTTCAGTTTCCCCGAAACCGAAACGCGGACCAAAACTGGTGCCGGCGCGAAAATTGAAAATCCCGAGGCTTGGAGCCAACCAATCAGGAGCCGAAACAATCCGCCACTTTCAAAGGAACCAATGGACTAAGGGGGGAGGGGGGATGGTGTGCCCAGCGTGTCGTGTGGAACCTGCGTGTCGTGTGCCACCGGTGTGTCGTGTGCAAAAAAAAGTATAAAAGCTTCACTTTTACCCCATGGCGGGGTCCTGGTTCATAGGGAGGCCACTGCGTTGGTGCTCTGGGACTTGGACCCTAGCTAGAGCTAGTCAATAAACTCCTTTGCCATTTGCAGCCTCGGTGACTCTGCCTCTCTGTTCCTGGGGCTGAGGGGAACCGGCTCTAACACCTGAAAATCTAGAAGGATTTTTGCATTCAAGATGGTTCCCAAGTGTATTGAAGTTCCTGCTGCTCTTTAAAGAAACTAAATGTGGAATTGTAGACTATTAATTATGGGTGTGGTTTAAGAAAGGCAAAACCAAAATAAAACAAAAACAAAGCAGAACTCCATTCAGCATATATATATACTAGAAAAAAAGTCCTTGGCTAAATATCAAAAGATTGGCAGATAAATAGAAATGTATATGTTTTTAAGTTAAAATGTTTTAAGGTATCTATGTATCACTTTCTTGGGATTCTGCACTTAAATTACTTCTTTAATAAGCTGATCCACACCCACTCTCAACTCAACCACAGTTAAAAACTACCATTCACTTTCACCAACAATACAAATTAGTAGGCAGGGTGTGGTGGCTCATGCCTGTAATCCTAGCACTCTGGGAGGCCAAGGTGGGAGGATCACTTGAGCTTAGTAGTTGGAGACCAGCCTGAGCAAGAGTGAGACCCCATCTCTGTTAAAAATAGAAAAAATTAGCTGGGTGTCATGGTGCGAGCCTGTAGTCCCAGCTTCTTGGGAGGCTGAAGCAGGAGGATTGCTTGAGCCCAGGAGCTTGAGGTTGCAGTGAGCTATGGTGACACCACAGTACTCTAGCCAGGTTGACAGAGCGAGACTCTGTTTCAAAAAACAAAAAAGAAAAATTAGAGTCTTTGCAGAGTGAGGGACCGGTACATAATAAGAGCTCAATAAACCTTAGCTAGAATTATTATTAGTTGCATATGATGTAAACTAGAAGTAGTAACTGCTGGGACTCAACTTTGACAAACAAGGGTCAAATGACAATTATTAGCCATCCCAAATTAATTCCAATCAGACGTAGATCTCAGATTCTTGCTAAAATATGATGATGCTAATTGGATATTGAATTTTCCCTCATTCAGTATTATCGTCTAAGAAAGCTTTGATTGAAGAGGAAGTTTTTTTGCTTTTTTTTACAGAAATCTAATAAAATCTAGTGTGGACTGGTTTACATCAGATCCTGGCAGAGTTAACAGTGGTGGGAAAACCTCTTGAAGTAAGTGATTTCAGTCAGAAGCTGCAGCCCAGGCATGTTTTTCTGAGAATGATGTTATAAGGACAATGTGTCTCATTACTGCCTCTCCCTACAGTTCATTTTTAATTATTGATGTCACTCTTTCCTTCCCTCTCTGCCCAAACAAATACAATGTTTAAACATTAAAGAAACTAGAGAGTCAGTGACTGAATAAAAGAAAGAATGAATGATTTAAAGAAATAGATTATTAAATTTGATTATCTTCTGAGCTACAACTTATTCCCTTACTTTCCTCCTGGGCAGGGATTTTAGAGACTTTGTCATATCAGAACACTGTTTACCCCCATCCAAGCCAGCTATCAGGCCACAGCAGCGGACAGCAGAAAAAGGAAGTGTGTCCTTGGGTCATTGTCCCAGCTCATTTCTTTCCTTCATCTTACCTGTCTGTTCTCTGTGTATTTTCTTGTCCAGTCAGAGCTAAGATTTACCCTTAAATGTGTGACAACCTTATCAATGTATGTTTTCCCTGGGGCATGTAGGGGATTGTCCAGCATTTGTATGTGTGTCTAGCATTGAGGAGGAAATGGTAAGAATTTTGTATACATTGATGAACCCTTAGGATCCTGTGTTACCTTTCAAAGCAGAAAGCTATCCTAGCAAGTGTTTACCAAAAGATTAGATCTCTAGCTCAGATACTTAGATTAAATTTTGTAGACATTCACAGACAATTTCAAAACAGACACACAAGTAATATCACAGACTAGGCTGTGCCCATCGTCCCGTCTCCTGCCGTACTTAGGCACACACACACATGAACTCAGGATTCTCTGGCAGGACTCAAACAGCACAGAGAAACGGGTGAATCCATCAGCTAACACAACAATGCTGTTCGTGTTCTTCTCTGAGAACTTACTGCCTCCCGCAACCCAGCGCCTGACTGCATCATGCCCCCAACTTTGAGTGCATGCCTTCGAGAGTCCTTACCCAGCCAGACTGTCGGCTTTTTAAAGACAGGATGATGTCTTCCATTTGCTTATATCCTCCCTTGTTGCTAGTCCAAAACTCAAGAGTAGATGTGAAGAGAAGAACGTATCAGATGAACAGAGATGACAGTCATACCCTGAACACAAACAACACCAGAGCCCTTCTTGTCTCAGGTCTCCAACTGTATCTATCACCTTTCCAAGGTTTTGACTGGCCAGTTGTGGAAGACTCTCTTCTTCCTAGAAGTTGTATTTATGCTCGTAATACAGATTACCTTGATGTAAAGTGAAAGTAATTTTATGAATTTCCACCACTGCCAAAGGAGGGCTAAATTTCTGTACTCTTTTTCAGAATTCAATTCATTTCGACCAATTTTACTATCACCTAAGCCAGCTACCAGTGGTGCCAACTGAAAAACCCAAGCAGTCTGATTCTAGAGCAGTCTAATTGTCCTCCTAACAATTAGCTTTTTGTCTCCTTGATTGGCTACCTCCACTAAATATAAAGGAGCCTCACTTCTCCCTTCCCTGCCACCCTCACCGTCAGTATTCTCTGTAAGGGGAAATTTCAAATGGTTCTGAGGCCTTCTACACTCAGTTGAACTTCCTAGTCTCCTGGAACTCTTTTCTGTGACCTAAGGATGGGACAGGGGACCTATTCAAGGACCTTGGCCCATTTACATGGGCGCCATACATGCACTCAGCATTATTAAGGATAATAAAAGGCACATTGGACAATGGGCTTTTGCCCTAAAGTCATATAAAGCTTGGAAAAAGAAGGCTCCTCGATTAACTGGAGGACAATATACAATCACATGACAGCATGATATAGGTGTCCAGGTGAATGGGAGAGTGAAAGGAATAGGGAAATAGAAGGCAGAACCATTCAAGGTTAGCCATCACGTATTCAAGATGAGACCAGCTGGCATGGTGACATTTTTCTGTGGTCATGCTCAGCTCTGAGTGCAGTTGCACCACAGGCAGAGAGTTGGGAATTATACCTGCCCTAGGGTTTTGTTAAGCAAGTATTATAAGTAGGAGTTGAAAATGTACTTAAGGGAGCGATTATAATGATTGACTATGGAGGTCACTTGCATCAAGTACACGGGGAAGACATGAGAGATGTGGGGTCAATGAAAAGGTGTCACTGGATTGCAGATTCCGACAGGGATAAAGGATTGTTGGAGTCAGGGTCGAAGAGGAGCTGTGAGCACCATAGGCATGAGTGCAGTAGACAAACGGAAAAGACACAGTTCATATGGGCCAGAATAGCTGGAAGAGGTTTCTTTGAAGGCGGCAGGATTTAGGCTGAGAATAAAGGACAGAGAAGAACTAAAGTCGATTAGACAAAGGATAGGAGATAGAATATTCCAAATTGGAGCATACATGAGTAAGGGCGTGGAACCTGCCCTAAAGATAACAGATTTAGAAAGTAGTAAGGAAACCAGCCTTGCTAAAATGTAAAGTTCAGGTTTTTTTAGTTGTAGGGCATAAATTTAGTAAATTTTGTAAATGTTGCTAGATTATGATTTCGGTACACAGAGTCCAAGGACTATTTAGAATATTTTCTAAATATTCCAAAACAAGTTGTAATATTTTTCCTTTCCTTGCTGGTGAGTGTGAATAAGGTCTCTGCAGTTTAAATCAACAATATTGTCCTTGTTTGAAAATCTTGTTACATTTTATCAGTAACTTTCCTGCTTGTTTTTAACACCTTTTATTGGCTCCCTCTGGTGAATTTATGTGTTTGCCTTACAGTGTTCTGTGTTGAATAATTTAGTGCTGCTCCAGTTAACTAGGGCAGAGATTCAATATATATTTCAAAGTTTCTAACAACCTCACCAAAAATGTCCAACTGAATAGGTTCACACAGTAACCTAGAGTGGGCCATTGTCATTGTCAATTGAAAACAATCAACCCCCCCAAATGCTTAAACTTTATATAACCACAATCAATTTTTCATGTTCCACGTCGTTCATTCATTCATTCAACATTTAAGCACCAACTATATAAGCTGAGACCCCTGGTAGGTGATGGAGATGTAGAAATGAAAGGCACAGCCCCTCCCAGACTAGTAGGTAAGACGAACAAGTAAAAGAGAATAATAATGTAAGTTCTAGCATGGAGGTAAACAGGGGCAAATAGGAACGTCCCCTACCTGGAAGCAGATGGGAAGTCAGGAAAGACATCCGAACGTCATTGGCATCTGAGCTGTCATAATTCCAGCAGCGGTTATTTAACCGCCTACAAAGCGGCAGAGTGGGTTCCTGGAGGAGGAAGCAAAAGCTCAGATGAGGGAAAGGTGGCGTGAGAGAGGAAGAGAGTTCCCACCTAATTCAGCATCATGGAGCATCAGGTGGAGTTAGTGAGAGTTGAAGCAGGAGAGAGCAGCAGGGCCAGGTTTAAAAGATTGTGTTCTGCAGTGCATTGCAGGTGACTTGGAGACATTGGTAAAATTCAGGCAAAGGAGGGTCTCTATAGAATACAGAATAAAAAATCATTCTTATGGCAGGTGGGAGATCGGGGCAAGGAAATCAGCTTGGTGACTTCTGCAGTCACTCAGGTGAGAGATGACAGGACCTTGAACAAGCGGGGAGGTAGAGGAGCAGACAAATACCGCAGTCGTTTAGGAAGCAGGGCCCGTTAGGCTTGGAGACGATTCTATCAGAACTAAGGGGGAAAAGAACCAAGTGACGCTTTCCCTCTTCCTAAGACACCAAAGATCTTCTAGGGGTATAAAGCCAATTTATTCCTTAGACGGGTCCCCCTATAAGCGTGAAATTCAAGTAAAAAGTTGAGTGGTGAAGCTTCTCTTTTACCCAGGGTAAGGTGAGTTTCCCTGGGTTTGGACTATTGAGTTCGTAGTTTCCAGAAGAAAGTTTGGACAGACTGTCTTAAGCCTTTTTTATTTGTTTGTTAAATTTATTTGTTAAAATTATCCTTTTTGTGGGGCAAAGGCAATATACGTAACCTAAACATTTGTACCCCGTAATATGTCGAAATAAAAAAAGAATTTTTTTAATTATCCTCTTTATGATAATTAAAAATAAATTGCCAGTGATCTTATACAACCATCTACTGAAGTTTACCTTCGTTCTGTTTGTCAGGTCTTTAAAATGCTATATGGCCAGAACTGTTCCCCCTCTATCCCAACTCTGGTGACATTAATCCCTTCCTTAACTGATTAGTGTGAGTCAGAGCAGTAGCTCAGTTATCTTTGTCAGCTCTAGCAGCACGAAGAAATAAGAATGAGTAGAGCTTTCCAACATGTTTTTATTATGATGAAATCACATTTGTCCTCAACACAGGGAATACCGTTGCCATCTTTACGGTTTGAGTTTCTTTTTAAACAAAAAATTCAGCCGTATGTGCTCAGATTGCAAATGACAAAAGCCCTTCATTTTAACTACTTCAAGTGAAACTGAGTCATTGTTTGAAGAAACGATTACGGGATTACAGCTTTTAGGTCTCTTCGGCTGGGAAAATGAGTGCAGTTTCGCAGTAACTGTGTGGTTCCACCACGCGGCTGGGTCGCACCACCAAAGCCCCACATCAAGGGCTGAGGAGAGTGGGAACCAGAAATTGTACAAGACCAAAGAAAGGAGAAAGCTGTCCAAAAAAAGAAAAAGAAAAAGAAAAGAAAAGGAAAGCAAGAAAACTCCTAGAACTCCAAGTTCCTGGTTTAAAGAGACAATGTGAGACTTACAGCTGTGAGAAAGCTGCTTTGCGTCACACTCCCCTGGTCACACACAGATGCTGGTTGAGTCCTGCTGACTGCTTCTCTTTGTCTCACTTTTCTTTGCTAACCCCAGGCAAGATGCCACAGTGCACGACTGCAAGACTGACCTCCATCCCAATGCCAAACGGATGACTAAAACAAATGTAGAAAACCAAATCATTGTCTTTGGACTGAAACGACCATTTTGTTCATTTGAGGCTTCCGACTTCCTTTTGAATCACTTTCTTGAGATGCCCACGTGTGGCTTCAAAGCCTCTTTCTTCTATGAGTTTGTTTTTAAAAAAGTGATATATCCCATATGTTCCAGTGTTTAATAACAGTACTTTTTACTGGCTGCAAGCTAGCGGATGAATAGAAGTACAGCGTAGGAAAATAAAATAAAGAACACACTCAGCTGCAACTCTTTAGGAACTGAAGTTGCTTTAAAACATGTGCTAATAATTTCTGGCCTCATCTTTGAGAGGGGTAATTTGAAAGTTTCAGTATTGTTGTCACCATTTTTTAGATGTGAAAAGGAAACAGACTAGTTAAGCAAGCCTGGCATGGAATTTAAAAATATATCTCGGTCCACAGAGATTTTTTTAAACCATCATTGATCCTTCAATTTTTCCATGAAGTTCTCACTTCAAGTCCAAAGTTATTGTCTTTGCTTCATCCCACTAGATTAGGCTAAGAATTATACTCAAGCCTTTCCCACTTGATGGGAGATTATAAAAACCAGCTAAGCGCCAGGTGTATCAGTTATAATTCTTCAGGTTGCAAACCATCTCAAGTTGAGTTAAACAGAAAGGAGAAATGATTGGTTCGTGTAACTAAAGCCAAGGAATATATCTAGCTTCAAGCATGGCTGGATCAAGATGCTTAAACAGTGATGTGTGGAATCCTTCTCTCTGAGTCACAAATCTGCTTTCCTTCCTGTTGGCTTCATTTTCAGATGTGGTGGCAAGATGATTATCAGCAGCTCCAGGTCTGGCAATATCAGTAGAAAGAGATTCTATTTCTATTTAATCTTTTTAGCAATTTCAGGCAAAGCTCTCATTGGCCTGACTTAGGTTATATGCCCATTCTTGAACCAACTACATTGGTCAAGGGCTTGCAGTATGGTTAAGCTACCCTCCTCATTGGACCCAGGGATGGGTCTGGCCCCACTCAAACCACAAGGGCAGTTTGAACACATGCGAAGTTCCCCAAAGGAAAATGGTTACTTATACCAAAATGGCAATGGATTCTTGTTCTTTTGTTTGTTTGTTTGTTTTGAGACAGAGTCTCACTCCATTGCCTGGGTAGAGTGCAGTGGCATCATCATAGGTCACTGCAATCTCAAACTCCTGGGCTCAAGCGATCCTCCTCCCTTAGCCTCCCTAGTAGCTGGTACTACAGGCCCTGCCACTATGCCTGATTAATTTTTTCTTTTTCTTTTTTTGGTGGAGATGGAGTCTTGCTGTTGCTCAGGCTGGTCTTGAATGCCTGACTTCAAGTGATCCTCCCACCTCGGCCTTCCAGAGAGCTAGGATTACAGGCCTGAGCCACAGCGCCTGGCCAGCAATGGATTCTTGTAGCAGGCACTGTTGGTTGCTTATCCAAAATCCACTTTCCCCTTCTTCCTTGCTAACAGAGCCTTGTCTATGTTTAGACATCTTCTCTTCTCCATGTGGCTATGGGCTTCAGGTAAAGGATAAGAGAGGAGAGTGGGCAGTGAGGCATAAAGTGTTGGAGCCTAAATGGGATGGGAAAGGCATCCTGTTCGCAGGACAGCACTGACAGCATGTCACGGCCCAAGTGCAGGAAGGAGGGATCCACGCAAGGAAGGGGGTGGTGATGGCTTACGGGAGGACGGTTACATTCAGGAGGATGATCAAGGAAGCAATATATTACAAATAATGGGGGCCAGGTTTCTCGCTGTTCGAGAAGAACGTTACAGATATGAAAAAGAAGAAAACTAGTGAACCCTGTGGTGTTGGACTGGAATCGGAGGCATTGTGAGCTCACAGTTTTCCGCTTACATAGATACATATAGAAATAAATGTAGATGTAAATATAAATGTGTGTGCATATATATATGTATATATACACACACACACACACATACATACATATATTACCCAGCTCAGTTCACAGAGAGGGTCTGGGAACAGTAATATCTCATGGCAATGAGCCCTTCCAATCTCAGATGTTGTCTTCTAAATGCCATTCTTCACTAAAAGGAACTGGTGTTCCTCATCAGTGGCTGATTCCAGGTCTGAGCAAGGAAAATATAAGATAAGCCTAGAATAATTTATAGTGTCAAAAAATAAGGAAGTGCTCTTGGATGAGGGCATCTTGAAGAAACATAGAAACCAACTTTAAGGGCCTCCCAATGGCCAATCTGGGACAATTTGAGCAACAAAATAAATAACCTTAGTAATGAGTTATATAACCCATTGAATAAAATAAAAATTTGAGTCCATATGATCACACATAAACAAATGTGGAGGAAGAAAAAGTTCTCCCTTACAGTAGACTTTTACTAAATTTAGAAGGAACGGTAAAAATAGAACATCACCATTTGGCAAACATTGCAATAATAATTGTTTCAAGCAAGAATCACCAATGGATGCTAAAATTAGAAGATGAAAGTTTAATAAACTGTTTGCCTACATTATTTCAAAGTATTTCCACACGAGTTAGTTATTTAGGAACTCTGAAGTGGGGAAAGAACTCGCTGACATCACCTGAACCAATGATTAAAGCTAAACCTACCAGTGGTAGAGCAAATTGACATCATAGGCTTCTGACATTGATGCATCAAGAAGGACACAACATCACTTCTGCAGTTCTTTGGCCCAAAATACATAAACTCACTTTAATCATGAGAAAACATCATCCAAACCCAAATTAAGAGGTATCCACAAAATAATTGGGCAAGACTCTTCAGAAATGTCAAGGTCAGGAAAATCAAAGACTAGGAAACTGTTTCAAACTAAAGGAAACTCTCAAGTGGATCTTGGACCAGAAAAAAATAATTGGTGGGATAATTGGTGAAATTTGAATAAGATCTATAGGTTAGTTGGGGTCTATTAGGTTACTTAATCTACTATGATTAACTTTACCTTTTTTTTTTTTTAACTTTTTTTTTTTTTTAAGAGATGATGTCTCACTTTGTCATCCAGGCTGGAGTCCAGTAGCCTAATCATAGCTTACTGTAACTTCAAACTTCTGGGCCCAAGCAATCCTCCCACCTCAGCCTCCTGAGTAGCTAGGACTACAGACACATGCCACCAAGCCCAGTTAATTTGTTAAATTTTTTGTAGAGAGGGGATCTTGCTATGTTGCCCAGGCTGGTCTCAAATTCCTATGCTCAAGTCATCCTCCTGCCTTGACCTCCCAAAGTGCTGGCTGGGATTACAGGCATGAGCCACTGCACCTGGCTTACGTTTTTTAACAAGGTTACTAGAATTTATTTATTTATTTATTTTGAGACAGAGTCCCACTCTGTTGCCCTGGCTAGAGTACCATGGCATCAGCCTAGTTCACAGCAACCTCAAACTCCTGGGCTCAAGCGATCCTCCTGCCTCAGCCTCCCAGGTAGCTGGGACTATAGGCATGTGCCACCATGTCTGGCTAATTTTTTCTATTTTTAGTTGTCTGGCTAATTTCATTCTATTTTTAGTGGATACGAGGTCTTGCTCTTGCTGAGGCTGGTCTCGAACTCCTGATCTCAAGCGGTCCTCCCGTCTCAGTCTCTCAGAGTACTAGGATTACAGGTGTGAGCCACCACACCCAGCCTAGAAAATTTTAAATTACAGTAGTCCCTGGTTATCCCAAGGGATAGATTCCAAGACCCCAGTGGATACCTAAAACCACAGACAGTACAAAACCTGATCGACTGCTGTGAATTGGAACACTTTGCTGTTCGTGTCTTCTACCCACAATTTAATGCCTCTTCATCTTAACTAAGCAGTTATCACTTTTGTGATTTGAGGTGCAATGGCAAAACTAGCATGAATTTCTTTTTCCTTCTTCACAATTTCATAGATAGAAGATTCATTGTTACGGTAGATCTTAGCAACCTCAGCATATGATTTCTTTCTTACTAAGTCAAGAACTTCCACCTTTTCACTTAAAGGGAGCACTTTATGGCTTCTCTTTGGCATATCCAAATTGCCAGCATCACTACTTTTGCGGTTTGGGACTATTATGAAGTAAAATAGAGGTAGCTTGAACACCAGCATCGCGATACTGAGACAATCTGATAACTGAGGCTGCTCATTGACTAACCCGTGGGTAGCACAGCCTGTGCAGATATATTGGACAGAGAGATGATTCGCATCCCAGGTAGAATGCAGTGGGACACAGCAAGATCTCGCTACTCATCAGGCTACTCAATTTAAAACCTATGAATTGTTTCTTTCTGGAATTTTCCATTTAATATTTTCAGACCGCGGTTGACTGTGGGTAGCTGAAACTGTGGAAATCGAAATCGCTGATAAGGGGGGAATAGTGTACATATGTGGCCCACACTTCTATTGGACAGCACTGACCAAGACTTTCAATGTCTTTCTGGGACTCTGGGCCCTTCACTCTGAACAGCCTCCTGGTTAACCTACTGACCGCAATTGCCTGGAATACAGGGTTGGGGTGGGGGTTACAGTGAGGAGTCCTGAGCAAGATCAGCAGGCTGGAATTCTCAGAGGAATGAATCTTGCTCAGTGGCCCGTGGAATAATCTATCATTTTTGTAATAGTGAAACTTGTTGTTCATCTGAAAGAGGAAGAAGTATCAGCAGAACTGACACAGATGCCACCCCACCTCTACATACCAGAGGTGGCAGAGGCAAGGGGGTGGATCAGGTTGTTTTCTCCAGAAAAGGAAAACACCGCTGGTATACTTCAAATAATGTGCCAGCACTCACTGGGTTAACACTTATTTTTGTGCCTTTGGAGAATACACTCTCTGTGATATGTCTGAAAGCCAAACTGTGATCTTCAGGAGAAGTAAAAGCTTTCTTGATTTTATCATTTTGACAGGTGAAACACATCTGCTACAATCAACAATTTTTTTAGGATGTTAGTCTCACCTCACAGCTTTAGAAACAGGTCTTCCTTTTCTTTAATTTCTTACAGTTCTAATGTCAGTTTGTTGAACAAAGGTTCCAGTGGTATCTATGCTATGCTATGGAATTCTTATATGAATAGGTAGTGCGGGAGGCAAAAAACACTGGTCTAGCTGCTTAGCTGCCAACATATCCAAAAAATTCCTTTATGTTATATTATGCAAACTTTTGTATCCAGGAACTAAAGTAGCAACTAAAGTAAAGCAGATTTCTTTGTATTGCTAATTATTTCACACATTATACACATTCATAAGGATCAGTTAAAAGATATCTACTACAATATGATATAATATTTCTGTACAATATGTGACAAAGAATGAAACATAAGAATCCCAAAGTTGTAACATTCATTGAAAATCTTAGTTTGCCTGAGTCTTTCCGTGTTCAACAATACCAGTGAATCAACATGCCAGGACATTAAGAGTCAAACCAAGGTTCAACTCTCCTTTCTTGAGTTTCTCGATTGTTTTGGGGATGGAAGGAATCTGCAAGAGAAGAGCTGATACACCCACCCAGGCATTAAAAAAAAAAAGAAAAAGAAAAAAGAAGACCAGCATATAAATTACAAAGGAAATTGTCTAGGTTTAGAATATGGAGGTCTAGATATATTAATAGAAATGATTTGGCAATTCTTTCAGTGTTTGTATCATTAACCCTGGAGAATCCCATTTTCATTATCAAAAAATGTTCATGAATGCTCATTGAGTTTATGGTCCTGTTCAGGTTCACTCCAACACCTAATGGACCTTTGAATCATGTTTGTCTGTTGCGAGGGTTTGATGGGCTTGATTTTTAAAAAAACAAACAATCAATCACAAACTGGAGAATTTCTCCAGTTACAATCTCCCGATACAAGGTGTTACCTTCAGAGTGTTTTCTGTGTACCTGAACATCATGATCCAGTTAAATGACCCTGTACTCCATATGATCATTTAATCAGGTTATTTGATGAGAGGCTTTTGGCTGTTTCAAAATATTTTGCCATGGGCTACACATTATCAAACTCCTTACACCTAGAATTCTTCTGGATTGAGGGAAAATCCACTTACAGTTTTCATTTGGAAATTTTCAGAAATCAAATTATACAGATTTTTAAGCTAATGGTGACCAGCTAAAGACATAGTCTTAGAATCCATTAGGCATTTATATACTTTCCTACTTGCACCTAAATCCACACCACGCATTCCTGGTGGCCAAAAACCTAAACAGAAATTCCGTGGGGCAAGCAGTCAGAATGGCCTAGCGGTCTAAAAAATTCCTTGGGGAAATTTCTCTCATTTTGTGCTGAGATAAAAACCTATCCATTTCATAATTTCACTGCTATTTCAAAAGAAAAGTTATGTGTGATGTTTTTCCCATGACAGTTGTTGAGAGCCTTCCCTCGGTTTATTCAAATCTGGAGAGTCCTGCTTCTGCCTTCCTGTCCTTATTTCTTTGGCACAGTGGGCACAGAATGCCCCAGAACCATGACCACCAGGCCTCCCTAGGATCCTGGAGTGAGTCGCTGGCTGGGTTCAGCAGTAGGGGAAGCTCTCAGCAGAGCAAAGTCACAGGGCCAGGGGCTTCTTAGACATAGTTTGTAGGACCCGAGGCCATTGTCTAAATACAATCTCATTTTGGCTTAGAGGGTATGGAGTAGATTGTTTTTTTGTGTGTGTGTGATTTTCTGTAAGATCTACATAATCTGACAAAACCCAAAGAGAAAATTTCGCTTAGTAGGATTTCTTTTCAATCGTGTTTGCTGGGAGATATGCCAGACTGAAGTCCTTTCTTCCAGAGTAGATTCAGTGCAGGCAGCAGCGAGCTGACCTTTCCCACCCTTTTCATTCACACAGTTCTAAGGAGAGAACCTACTTTTGTTGTTGGTGCCCATTCATCCCTTAGCCTCTCTGCTGAGCCTACCAATTAATGTTAGTAATTGTGGCCAGAGTTAAAGGTCTGGACCCAGGAACACAACTGAGAAGATGGATTCATTTCACAGCTAACCTACTAAGAAGGCACCTGATAGAACACGGAGGAAGCAATTCACAAGGCTAAGTAATAGCCTGAAGAAGTTAGAACTTCAAGTTCAGAAATTTTCTATGGCAAAGTCTTTTCATGTTATATTGATCAGCTCATTCAATTTGCCTCAAATATTACTTGCAATGATTGAAATAGCATAACAAAGCCAGAATTTGTTTATAAATGTTCAACCAATTGATAGATGTACCTTAAGATGCTCAACAATACTTTCAGACGTTTAAAATTCTGAATCAGAGTAAAAATTATGAGGAGCTCATAGTCCATTCCATTTGTTCTCATCCTACCGCTAGGATAAAGAAGGCGATTGCAAGTCCAGCATGATGAAGTAATTTGCTTTCGGTTAAGGAAGCAGAAGGATCGCTAGGACTAGAATGTCGTCTGGCACCATGCACTCAGGCTGGGGGAGAAGCTGGTGTGATTGTGTGCATGGCTTTAGCACCAGCCTTGCCTGCTTCCGGGTCTCAGTTGGCTGACATTGGACAACCTGCTTAGCTTCTCCATGCCTCACTGTCTTCTCTCTAACACAGAGATAATAGTAGTTTCCAATTTCCAGATTTGCTATGAGGACTAGTGAGCTAATCTGTGGTAAATACCTAGAAAATACCTGATCAGTGCCATGCAAGTGTTTATTAAACATAAAATGCCATGGGCTGGTAAAAAGCTTATGTTTTTCTTTTTATCTTGTCACATGATCTTAAAAAAATATTTCTCGGAAACTAATTTGCACAGCATTCCTGGGATGTTGGGTAACTACAGGAGACCCTGGGTAGGGTCTGGCTGCCTGTCAGACAGCGCTGGGGTAGAGTTATGACTTGTAAAGCCCTTTGCATAGTTCCCCCGTGCCTGTCACCAGAACTTACTGCTCCCCATAATTACAACACGTTTTTCATTGCTCAGTGTTAATGAGGATCTTATTGCATCCTTTGATCAGTGTTTTTGCTTCTAAAGATGGATTAGTATTTTTGAAATTTTAATTCAAAAGGAAAAGAAGCTCTTTGTCTACTCAGCACATATATTATGTAGATGTGACAATTATAGAGCTATAAAGAAACATGCATACATGTTTAATGTACAAATTACATGTGAGAGGTAGTTCAAAGGCAACACACAGGGGTCCAATCCTCCAGTTTCAAACCTCATAACAGAAACCAATGAAATATTTATGCTAGGAAGGCATATGCATCACATTTACATATGTATATTCTGCCATGAACAGGCAATTTACATGCCTATTCATGCACATATCTATTCATATATCTCTATATAAAACATATGATACTTGGTCCTGCTTCATTTGTACAATACAATAACAAATAGTTCTTCAAATGAAACATAATGGGAAAAAAATCATGGAATTCCTGGATCATAACTGAAGGGTCTAATCAGGCTCTGGATCATATCCCTAAATTGCAAGTTGTATTTATCCTTATCTTTCTACCACATTTATGTGGATGTGGGTTCGTCTGGTAATTACAATGGCATTTTTGAAACAATATAAAAGAGATTCAGAGATAGGTGTGGGTACTTACACATATGCCTAATTCAGGAACTCTGGCGTGTCACCACAAGCCGACAGCCCTCCTTATAATGAGAGGCATGAATGTTGGGAATTTCAGAGTGCTGCGTGCTGCTTCTCTAACATCCCTGGGCAGGGGAGGAGGGATGTCCCAGGACTCAATAAAGAAAAACACATATTCCCCTCTCCTTGTGTCTTCCATGGAAAGATGAGCAGAAGAGGAACACTTTTGGCTTCACTTATACTCCTCACTTACTCTACTCCATGAGAAAAAGGGCTTGTCTGATTGGGTGAGTTTTGAAGAAGGACATGTTTGACCAGGCTTGGCTCATCCCTTCTGGGATCGCTTGTGGAAACAGGCTGGCCACATTACTCTCACATTCTGATTTGTTCTCCCAAATGTGATAACCTCAGCAAGCAGGTTTCCCCTGGGGGAAGTTCAACCCCTAGGGAAGGGGAGCATGGGAGATTGTTTGGAATCTCTTTTAGCCATAAATCTTTGGGTCCCTTAAAATGCCCAGCATTGCAGAATGATGAGATAGAATCAATAAAGTTGCACACTTGTTACTTCCTTTGTCCCTCCATAATTCTGACACATAGCACCTCTGATAAAAGAGATCTTGGATTAAGCAGTGAAGGAAATATAGAGCCAATAGAGAAATCTCAGGAAACAGAAGGTCACTAGTACATGCTGGGGAATAGAGAGAAAACTGAGTGTGTCTCTGAGTGATGCCACCAAATTCCCCTTGGACTTAGAGGAATGTGACCAAAATACAGAGATGAAAGGTCCATAAGATTTTGAGGGCACTAAACTACCCTTTTGGAAGCCTAATCAAAAATCTATAACACTGATGTGGATGGAAAGACTCCCCCAAGTAAATCAGATGACTACTGCACCTCAAGAAGAAGCAGTAAGACTCATATCATTGTGATAGCAAGGTCAAGCCCCAGCAATAATGTCAAGGTCATATTATGAGATAAGCAAAGCAGCCATCACTAATTAAAGTTACCAGATGGCAGAAAGCAGCATTAATATTTGAAGCAGAAAAACTTGCACATCTTCTGGGAACCAGCCAAAGGGTGGGAGGAACTTGAACTGAACTGAAAAGCTACTTCTGTTAGCATTAGAAATCTTAGCCATAACCTTATTTTGTCTTACCTTCATCTGGGTGTCCTGAGGGAAAACAGTTATAGGTCTACACTGTGGTGGCTATTCTCCAAAGATAGTCTCTGCCTTAGTCCACTTTCTGCTGCTAAAATACTACAGGCTGGATAATGTATAAACAATAGAAGTTTATTTGGCTCACAGTTCTAGAGTCTGGGAAGTCCGAGAACATGGCACCAGCTTCTGGTGAGGGTCATCCCACGACAGAAGATAGAAGGTGGAAGGCAGAAGTGCTTGCAAGAGCAAAAGTGGAAATCAGATGCTGAACTTATCCTTTTATCAGGAGCCAATTCCCCTTGATAACTAACCCACTCTTGTGATAATGGCATTAATCCATTCATGAGGGCAAATCCCTCATGACCTGATCACCTCTTAAAGGTCCCATCTCTCCATGCTGCTGCATTGGGGATTAAGTTTCCACACATGAACTTTGGAGGACATATTCAAACCAGAGTTGTCTCCCAGAGCTCACACCCTTTTGCATTCCCTCCTCTTGAATTCTATTGGTTATCACAGAATCCACAGAATGCAGTGAAAGCGATTCTGCACAGTTTCCAGTGCTAGGTCAGAAGAAGTCTTGCAGCTTCCACCTTGGTATCTCCTTGGAACATTCACTCTAGGAAATGACAGCTGCTCTATAAGACTCTGACTACCCAGAGACTTCCATTCTGTCATGAAGCCCAAGCTAGGTACATGGAGAGGCCGTGTGGAGAGATAAGTCCAGGCAGCCACCAGTTATTCAATCCTAGCTCAGGTACAAGACACGAGTGAAAAATCTGCCTTGTACCAGTTTAGTCCTCAGATGGCTTCAGCCCCAGTCAACATCTGATTTCAACTGCATAAGAGATCCCAAGTTAGAATCACCCTGCTGAACCAGCAAACTCACAGAATTGGGAGAGATAAAAGTAAATTATTTTTTAAGTCATTGATTATTTAGATAATCATCTACAGTGACAGATAATTGGAACAGCCTTCACAACATGGGGTATGAAATTGTTTACAATATATCTCTGAATTGCTATAACCAGGTATCTTAGTTTGTTTGGGCTTCTATAAAAAAATACCACAGGCTGGGTAGCTTATAAACAACAGAAATTTATTTCTCACAGTTCTGGAAGTTGGGGAGGCCAAGATAATAGTGCCATCATGGTTAGTTTCTGGTGTGGGTCCACTTTCTCATAGATGGCACCTTTTCACTGTGTTCTCATATGGTGGGAGGGACTAGCTGGCTCTCTGATCTCTTTCATAAGGGCACTAACACAATCACGAAGGCTCTGCTCTGACAATCTAATCAAAGGCCCCTGCCTCCTAATATCATGAGGTTGGGGGTTAGGATTTCAGTGAATGAGTTTTGGGGGGACACAAACATTCAGACCATAGCCCAAGGAATATTCCAGATGGGATTGCAATAAAGTGGCATCTATGTTTTACCCAATGGGGGATCCACTTTCTGCTTGGATTCCAATCATGAAGTTACTTTTCCCTCCAGAAGCAGCAAAAACCAACAAATAAACACCACTCCCATCAGCAATACAGGCAGAATTAAGATGCTGTTGGCCAGAAAACACAGGGCCCTCATTATTGACAGACAAACAGAGTCATTCCTAGAAAGATAAGTGACTTGTAGAAGGTATTTTAGGAATGCCTGGAAACTGAAACAAAGAGAAGCTAAAAAACCTTGCAAAAAGTAATAAGAGTCTGACATAAGAATATCCTAGCACAGACTGTACTGGAATAGAAAAAGCAAAAGAGAGATATAGGGCATAACACTGAGTTCAAGAACTTAGACTTTAAAATCACAGATCTGGGCTGGATTCTTGTCACTGCCACTTACCAGAAATGTGATATTGAACTAGCAACTTAAACCTCCCTGAGTTTCCAATGGGAACTCTTACTACCTAAATACAAAACTATAAATGAATATTACATGAGATGACAATGCAAAATGTTTATTATCATGCCTATAAGTTTTTAACATGAAATAGTGATTGTATTATACTCTAATTATTTGAGTTATTTTATATATTTTTCCCTGAATAACATAAAAGCCTATTTATGGAAGGGTTTTTACTAAGCTTGGCTCTTGACATTCAAAATCAAGTTTTTAGAATTAAAAATAAACCACAAAAATAACACTTTCTCTCTGATTCCCTTTCATGCATCCCAAAAATGTTTTGACCTTTAGACTATTACCTCTGTTATGTATTTTAAAAGACTTCTTAAAAGTTGAAAGCCGGGAATCTCACTAATTGCTCTCTTTGTGCCACCCCAGTCTGGTGGAGAGTTCCTACAGTGTGTTCTTGGTACTGTTTGAATGATACCGAAAGGGCAGGAGTAAATGAGATTTTTCAAATATATGATTTAATATCAAAATATTTTTCTGCTGCAGGATTATAAGAAATTGTTTGATTTAAATGGGCTACTTTTATTAAAAAGAATGAAATAATGTGAAATTAGAACTGTCCTAGAAAATCCAATTGTGTGGTCACTATGGGTTGCATTATATATATGGAAACATGGAGGGAATTTACTATTTGGAAAAGCCACCAGTGCCAAAGAAAGCTGTGTGGTCAGCACCTACTTACTGCCAGCTTGTTGCTGTGCCAAGAGACAGACGGGCCTTTGTGCTTTCTTTAAATTCCATAAAGCAATGTGTCGCATGTGTCACTGTCATCCCACCAATGGCAAATCAATGGTTCTTAAATTTAATGCTCAGAAGAATCATCCAGAAAGCTTGTTTAAAAATACGTCTTGTTAAAAAATGCAGAGTCCTGAACTCTGTCTCTAAAGATTAAGTCAGGGGAGGGACACACTAATCAGTTTAAATAGGTACCCAGATGATGTCAATTCAGGTAGTCCAAGGACCGCATCTTGAGAGACATTATCTTAGACCAGGGAAGGGAAACACCCCTTCACTTTGCTGCCTTGTTCCATACCCAGGGCTCCCCTAACTCAGCATCATCAATCACTACCCGCACATGGTTGGCAATGGTTCTATGGCTTGGGAGAGCTCACTCAGAGAGCCTACCTGCTGGGGCAAGTGGGTGCCCACCCACAATCTCCCATGCAGAATCAGCATCTCAACACCACCTGTGATTTAAGGATTTGCTTGGCATGTTGGCCATCTGGACACAAACACACACAGCAGGTAGTGATAGGACTGCCAACTAAATCGCCTATATAGCAGTGAGCTTTTGTTCAGCACTCGGCCAGCTTTTTTGCCTTGACAATGAGTTACCATATTTAGAGATCTGATTTTTTTCCCTACAGGAAAATATTGTCTATTAATTCTCTATTTAAAAATTAGCTGTCTGTGAAATATTCTTGTTGCTACCAAAATACCCTGAAAATTATACTGGCTTTATTTGAATAGAAGGTATAGTAGGAAGATTATATTTGTCTTTATTAACAAAAGCAGGATAGCTGGGCCGTTGGTGATTCATTATTGTTAAGATTTGGTGTTGCTGCCCTTGTTGTTATTGCTGCTAGCATTTTGTAAAGAGTTAAAACTCACTGGAACTATCTCATTTCTGAACATGTATAAAAACATGGGAAATACAGATTTTTCTCATCATTTACAACAACAGTAATTCCAAAGATATTCAAAAGGCTTTTTATTCTATTCTAAAGGTGCCACATTTACAAAATTCATCTAGGTAGAACGGACAGTGAACACTCAAATGCATTGTGCTGACTCAAATTGGTTGTAATAATTGGAACTAGGAGAATTTGTCAATAAAATATGGAACTGGAACACAATAGAAAATCTTAAAGGCCTTTGTCAAAATACAATAGTGCTTATTTCAAAGTGCCATGCTGGGAGAGAAATTATTTACTATCACGAGTTACAAGTAATGAGGTGAAGCAAAATGGGAAAATGTAGAGACTATCTGACTTTGTAGTAGTGAGACTTATTTAATAGTGACTTACATTCTGCCAAGAAAAAGAAATCCATATTAAATGAAGCATTGAAAACCAGCCTGGACAATGTTCTAGAAACTGTACAGTGAAATCTTCGCTAGACAATGGAGAAATGAAAGGACTACCCAAACTTAGTACACCCTCAGTTCTCTAGGGCCCCATTTCACCCCATTCCAGCATTCACCCCATTTCAACATGCCAGGACCAAATATTCCTAAAGAAATCACTTTTCCCATCCACAGTTCAACACAGGAAACTATTAAACAAAACCCTACACAAATTAATTGTAAGACTGCTACAATACATAGTGAAGGTGGAGGTGACAGAAAACAGTTAAGTGATCTAGGCTGAATAGGCAGCCTGTAATCAGTCTCTGGGCTGCGCCATTGTTAGATGCCACCTCATTTCTCTCTGTCTTCTCCCCTAGCTTTCCATAGCTTGGTACACAAAGTGCTTTAGCCTTGTTTCAGTCCTTAGGCAGATTCAAATATCCTGCTCTCCCACTCCTTCCCTGACCCCAATCTGTTGGGATTTAACATTAAGTCCGTTCTTAAGTCTATATTGGGCAAAGGTTCTAGAGACTCAGTGACTATTGTTTCACCTGTGGGTTCCTTGTCCAGCATCTGGGATCTCTGCTCACTCTTTTTTATTGCCGTAAGTGGACAACCATAATCGTGCATGCCTTATGCCTAAGTCCCCAGCAATCACAATCACCTTTGCTGGCACTCTCTACTGTCATCACCCATGGCCCCAGGGCTTTGTACTTATAGACTAAGGTGCTAAAAACAGAGCTCTTCCTGCAGTGTCTCTGAGGGCCCTTCTTAAAAGACAATGTGCTATTTCTTTGCCAGAAGACCATCTTTCTACAAGAGTGAGGGTCTATTAGGGTACTTTTATAAACATTTAGGTCCAAGTTTATCCAGATAGGTGAGATCTTGGTGGTCCTTGGTTTTAGGTATATTTGCCCAATCTCTTCAATCCAAGCTTTCTTAGATTTGGGTCCTTATTATCCAACAAATTCATTTTGCTTCCTAATTTTATCTCATGTCCCTGCTCTAAGTTCACCTGGCCACTGAACAAATACTTGCTTTACAAAATTCTTAAGGTGCTATCAAGACCTTGGGTAAATTTTGCTCAAGATCTTTTATACCATCAGGTCCTACCTTGTCTCCAGTCTTACAAGATTCTGCTCAGTTCTAACTTGGATTCATCCCTTTCTTGATTCTCCTTTTAATTTGTGGCTTCCTTCTCATTTGGAGGCCCTGAACCCACCTGTCTTTCACTGGCATTCAATCTCTCCTAGCTGTGTAGAGAGATTGACTGCCAAGCAGCACATAGCTTACAGCACAGAAATTTCCAAACACATTCACATGCGAGAGATATTCAGCATGTCCCATGCAAACTGGAGCCTTGGATGGGAGAAAAACATTCTCAAATAAACAAATATAATTTAGGCTCAAAACATCTAATATGAACCTGAGCTTAATATAATTGGATTTGCAACCTAAGTGTCCATCAACAGATAAATACAAAAAGAAAATGTGGTACATACATACAATGGAATAATATTCAACCATAAAAAAGAATGAAATGCTGTCATTTGCAATGACATGGATGGGACTGGAGGACATTATGTTAAGTGAAATAACCCAGGCACAGAAAGACAAATATCACATGTTCTCACTTGTACATGGGAGCTAAGAAAGAACTGAACTCGGCCAGGTGTGGTGCCTCACACCTGTAATACTAGCATTCTGAGAGGCCGAGGAGAGAGGATGACTTGATCTCAGGAGGTCGAGACCAGCTTGAGCAAGAACGAGACCCCCGTCTCTACTAAAAATAGAAAAAATTAGCTGGGCATCATGGTAGTCTCAACTACTCAGTAGGGTGAGGCAGGAGGATCGCTTGAGCCCAGAATTTTGAGGTTGCAGTGAGCTATAATGACACCACTGCACTCTGGCTGGGGGCAACAGAGTGAGACTCTGTCTCAAAAAAAAAAAAAAAAAAGAAAGAAAAGAAAGAACTGAACTCATGGAGACAGAGAATAGAATGATGGTTACTAGAGGCTAGGAAGGGTATCTGGGAGGAGGGGATAAAGAGCAGTTGGTTACTGCATACAAAAATATATTTAGATAAAAAATAATAATAATAAAACTAAATTTAAAAAATAAAAAGAGCGGTTAGAAGGAATAAGATCTAGTGTTTGGTAGTAAAATATGATGACTATAGTTAAGAATAATTTGTTGTATATTTCAAAATAAATAAAAGAGTGAAATTGGAATGTGCCTAACACAAAGAACTAATAAATAAATAAATAAATAAATAAATTTATGGATACCCCAATTACCCTGATTGGATTGTTATGCAATATATGCTTGTATTAAAATTTCACATGTAGATATAAAGGACACTGGAAACCAAGAAGGGGGAGATTAGGAAGGGAGGTGTTAGATAAAAACTTGCCTGTTGGGTACAATGAACACCATCTGGTGACAGACTCACCAAAAGCCCTGACTTAAGCATTATACAAGGTATCCATGTAACAAAAACATTTGTACCCCCATAATATCTTGAAATATTATTAAAAAATGAAAAAATGTTCACATACACCCTGTAAATATGTACAACTGTTATGTGTCCATAGTAATTCAAAATTGAAAAATATATAATTTGGCCAGGCATGGTGGCTCATGCCTATAATCCCTGCACTTTGGGAGGCTGAAGAGAGAGGATTGTTTGAGCCCAGGAGTTTGAGGCTAGCCTGAGATCCTGTGAGATCCTGCCTCTACAAAAATTAGAAAAATTAGCCAGGCACTAGAAAAAGTAGCCAGGCACAATGGTGTGTACCTATAGTCCCAGATACTTGGGAGACTGAGGCAGGAGGATCACTTGAGTCCAGGAGTTTGAGATTGCAGTGAGCTATGATGACGCCACTGCACTCTAGCTGGGGTGACTCTGTCTCAAAAGAAAAAAAAAAAAAAAGAATAAGTAGGAATAAATTGGGAAAAAAGGGAACAGAAGAGGAGAAAACTGGATAAAAAGTAGGGGAAACTTTTTTTGAGGAGAAGGAAAGAGGAGTTTATTAATTTGTTGGCAAATGAGGAGGTTGGCAGACTCCTGTCTCAAAGTACCAACATCCTCCTTCTGAGCAGAAGTATAGAGATCTTAAAGGCTCTGATCAATCCCATCTTTGTCCAAGGTGATCTTGTGACCTCCACCCAGATCAATCTCATCTCCAACTAAGAAGGAAATATTCTAGACAGAACAGCATAGTGAAGCATTTTCTCCATCTGTTCCCTTCTCACCACATCCACCACTATTATCCTGGTACAAAAAGCCAAATTCATTTCCATATTAGGGTCTTTGCATTCTCTGTTCCCTTTGCCTGAATATTCTTTCTCCTGGTCTTTCCATGTTTGGCTAGCTTTTCATAAATTCCAACTGTAAGAAATCCCAACTCTCTGTCCACCCAATATGGAGGAACCAATTAGTCAGTTTTTCTCATATCAGTGTCAATTTATTCTCAGCATAGCAATGAAAAAGGATCACTATCTGATATTTATTTTTGAGTTGGCCTTTTGTATTAGTTCTCCCACTCCATCCCTCTAGAATGTAAGCTCCACTCAGAGCAGAAACCTTGCCTGTCTTTTCATTGCTATAACTTGAGCCTTCAAGAAACAAAGATATTCTACAGTTTGAGGGAGCATGGGAGAATGTCGGAGGAATTGAAAGAAGGATGCTGTGGCTGAAAGGTGGAAAGTGGGGAGGAAAGGTCAGTCTGGCTATAGATGGAAACTTGATTCGAGTAGGTAAGAGTGGAGGACAGAGCTCAGTTAGGAAGATACACAATGGCGAGAGATGATAACAGCACAAACTAGTAGGGTAGCAGTGGAATTGGGGAAAAGTAAATGGACTGAAGAAATATTTGGGAGGTAAAACCATGCTTGGTGATTAGTTGTATGAGGGTAGTTATTTCATTTCTGCTTGTGCAACTACCGGGATAGCAGTACCATTCACTAAGACAGAGAATATGGGGGAGGACTGGATTGGATGGAATTATCATGGAAGTTTGGTTGTAGGTATAATGGGTTAGTGGCCATAGGATTTATGGGTCTGGGGTTGTGAGGAGAGGTATGGGAAGAAAAATAAATCAAAAGTAATCTATAAAGTAGCAAATGTGTTGCACTCTACATGGTTGTTGAATATAGAGGAGTGGTCTAGGATAAAGATATAAATATAGGTGCCTTTCCTGTGTACATGGTCAATGAAGCCTTGGGCATGGGTGAGGTTGTCTAGAGACAGAATATAATATGCAAAGAGAAGAGTGCCTTGATCCAGCTTGAGGAGGTTACAATGAGAAAGAGGTGGGACCAAAGAGACCGAGGAGGAGAAGCAAAAGGGAATGAGGAAAAGCAGAGTCTTCCAAAAAACAGAGAGGATGGCCAAGTGTGTGTTAAAGATAAGAAATGTCCCATTGGCTTTAACAACATGTTGGTTATGGTGACTTTACCAAGAACTAGTCTCTGGAAGAATCTATCTTACGTAAATGTTACCTCAAGCACATAAAGCTACACAATGTTCCCTGAAACAGTGTTCTAGTTAGCAAAAAAGAAAAAAATCTACCTGACGGCTATTTAAATATTAATGGAGAATGCCTGCATAGATTGTGACACACCCACACAGTGGAATGCAATGCAGTCACTGACAGCCAGGAAATCTATGCATGTGATATGGAAAGGTGTTCCGATAAATAGATAAATAAAGAGAAAAAGCCTGTTACAAATTAATATGGATAGCCTGATCCATTTTTGTAAAAACTATAGAGATAGATTGATATAACTGGTGTATAAATGGGGAAAATTGAAAAGAATTCGTATGCACCCAATTTTTAAGTGGACTGAAGGATCAGCACTCTCAAGAAAAACCCACTGGCTGGGCGCGCGGTGGCTCACGCCTGTAATCCTAACACTGTGGGAGGCCAAGGCGGGCGGATTGTTTGAGCTCAGGAGTTTGAGACCAGCCTGAGCAAGAGTGAGATCCCATCTCTACTAAAAATAGAAAGAAATTAATTGGACAACTAAAAATATACAGAAAAAATTAGCCGGGCATGGTGGCACATGCCTGTAGTCCCAGCTACTCGGGAGGCTGAGGCAGGAGGATCCCTTGAGCCCAGGAGTGTGAGGTTGCTGTGAGCTAGGCTGATGCCACGGCACTCATTCTAGCCCAGGCAAAAAGAGTGAGACTCTGTCTCAAAAAAAAAAAAAAGAAAAGAAAGAAAGAAAAACCCACTGTGGAACATATTAATAGATACTTTAACTTTCTGTGTGCCTCAGATTAAAAAACAAAGACTGGTCATATGCTAAATCTCCTTTCACTTTGTGGTATAAAAACAGTTTATAGGGTGGGCAAAGGGAATATAGTAACCTAAACATTTGTACCCCTGTAATATGCTGAAATAAATAAAAATTAAATTAAATTACATTAAAAAAATTAAAAAAAATAATAAATTGACTTAAAAAAAAACAAAACAAAACCAAAAAAACGCATGCTTTATAAAAACCTAACTCAATACAAAAGCTGAATGTATAAAATAACTGCTTCCAGAAATGTCAGACAAATGGATAATGTCACAACAGGCCAAGAAAGTTCAATTGGCACATTCACTAACTGGAACGTCTTTTGATGTACAAAACAATTATTTTATGATTTTAAGTCAAATGCTAGATCTTCTCAAAATGATAACCTTCCTTAATACATACTCTTCTCATTTAAATTCCCATATTTTGTACATACTCATCAGATTTCTATGCTTAGTGAACCTTTCTTGATTAATAGTTTCTTTTTTTATTAATTAATAAATTCTATTTTAAAGCAAACAATGATAAAAAATAATCCAGGATTCACAGATTTATTAATTTTCCTTTACTTTGGCAGATATATAGTATGCATATTTTTGTGTTTTGGGGGGATAAATACATACAAATGTTTATTATATATCTATGACATTTTGTGTATATATAAAAATAATATTTATTCTTCCCTCTTGGGGACTGCAGTATGTTGATATGTGCAAGCTGAGACTGTTTTAAAAAAATCTGTATATACATGTTCCGCATCGTCATATATGGATTTATAAATTGATTAGTTTATATATTATTCACAAATGGAAGAATTCTTAGTATTTGCTTATTCATGCAAAAATGGAATTATCTCACCATTTTAATATTTTTAGTCACTGAAGTTCATACCATTTTCTAAATGTGTTGTTAAATACAAATTATAAAATCTAAACAGACATGATATACAAGATACTTTAAGAAATGTCTTTTAACATTTAATCATCTGAAATTTAACTTTAATAAAAAGGAATAGTCACTAATAATATATTATTGTCACTGTTTTAATTAATATGATTAAAAAATCAGGATGAATGTAGTACAGAACATTCTTAAAATTATAGCAAGGCATTTAACATACATAAAAAATGTTTTCCATAATAAGTTACATTTAGTCTCATAAATGGATCAAGTTTATAAAATGTATAAAATAGCCTTGATCAAAGTCTGCTCAATTTGCATACTTTGTAATTTATGAGTGACTTATTAACTTGAGTCTCCCTCCACAGTTAAATTAAAACATCTACAACCTGAAACAAACAGGAAGCAAGAAAGGACTTTAAGGGCAGAGAAGTTTTCAAATATTTTTTTCTTATTTATGTATAATTCATTAAGATTCCGTCCTTCTCTGTCATGTGACATTCATACTTTAGATATAAATATAATTTATAATCATAATGTATGAAGCACCACAGAAGCACATACAAACAGTAATTAGATTTTTTAAAAAGACACAAAAACAAGTATTCTTCTGATACTTCTAAGAATCATTTCGAATGTATGAATATATTTGTTTTATCAGGTATCCTTACACTGTAGCTCTTGCAAGCCGAAAAATTACATCAAGCATGAAATTTCAAGCACTCTTTTGTGAAACTCTGAAATGTTTAGGAACTCAACACTAAAGCCCAGTTTTATTTTTATTTATTTATTTATTTATTTGGAGACAGAGTCTTGCTCTGTCACCCTGGGTAGAGTGCAGTGGCATCATTGTAGTTCATTGTAACCTCAAGCTCCTGGGCTTAAGTGCAACTCTTGCCTCAGTCTCCCGAATAGGTGGGACTACAGGCACACGCCATGAAGCTAGGCTAATTTTTCTGTTTTTAGTAGAGACAAGGTCTTGTTCTTGCTTAGGTTGGACTTGAACTCCTGAGCTCAAGTGATCCTCCTGCCTTGGCCTCCCAGAGTGCTAGGATTACAGGCGTGAGCCACTGTGCCTGGCCCCTAAAACCTAATGTTAAACATAAGCATTGCATCTGTCTAGGTGAGTTGCTGAGTAGAAGTGCTATGAAATTTTTGGTTCATCATCCTGCTTTTAGACAGTGTCTATCTAATCATCCTAAAGACCTTAGATGCTATTTTTTTTAAAATATCTCAGTTATGATGATTTCACCCATTGTAACCATTCCAGTATTTAGAATTCCTTTTTCTCAGAAGCCCTTCTCTATGATAAAACAGGAAGAAACAGTAAATGAGAACTAAAAGGACTTTGAAATATTCACTCCTGCTTTTGAAAAAACAGATATTCTCTTAGGAAATTTCACTGTCCTAAGTCAATTAAGAGAGAGTCAGCTTGTATATGAAGATCAAAGTCTTCAGGACTACCCCTCAGGGACCCCACTTTCCTCTGTGAATGCAGATACTGGCCCGCAGTTGCTCCCAAGCTGAGAAGTCACCCCAAAGAGCTCTCTGGGAAAGAATCCTAAGGAAAGGTTGCTTCTAGTTTTCAGCGTGTCTCCCTTGGCTAGGCTTAGGCACCTGCCCTCTACAGGCTCTTCCACCTCTGTTGATCTCCCCTTTCCCGGCTACCTCATTACCATAAGAAACAAGGGAAAACACTCTGAAAGTATAAAACATGCAACTTTAATGCTTCTTTGTCTATTACTGCCCCCAGGTAGGCCCCCAGGCTTTCTCGTTCCCTCTGCAGGCCTCCTTCCACTACCACCTAATGCACATTTACAAACCCCTAGAATTCGGAAGGTTTCTAGAAGAACCTGTTCTATACCAGACAAACAAACCCCAGCAAGCTCAATTATTATTCATTATCTTATTATGTCATCCCTCGTTTCTCTTTGCATTTTAAAGGAAACTTTCTTGAGATAAAATCTTATAAAAGCATCTAAGCCTCTCAGTAAGCCAGAGGGAAGATGTTTTTTGTCCAGAAAGTTGGGTCTCATTAATATTTGACTCATGGCAACGAGAAACTGAGGAATGTTTGTAAAAAAATACTGTCTGCGGAACGTGCTAGCGTGTTGTTTATGCTAAGAAGAGCTGCCTGCTAAACTTAGTCTGAATTTTATTCCTTTTTAACTTCTGGTTTAGTGTTTAATTCCTGTTAGTTGCCTAACAAACCGGTACTTAATATGTTAAAGAAAGTAAAGTTAGTTATATCATTCTCAGTGTTAAGAAACATGGATGCTGAAAATCTGACAAAAGAAGCAGATGGTCCTCCAAAGTCCCACCAGATCCCTGTGTCTGTAGCCATGCCTTGTTTCCTGGATCCAAACGTCTATTGTTTGATGTAATTGATGTCTTACATCATGAACACAATAGAAATGCCAGATTGATTCCTTCTGGAAGAAAAATCTACAGCATTCTCTCACATTCATGTCACTTGTTTATTATAATTCAGCATAGTCACATGAGAGGCTTCTGAGCCGTTGATGTGTAGAGTATCTGAGTTCTAGCCCCAGATTTACGACTGAAAAAACCCAGGGCAAACCACTTGATATTTCTTTTTTTTCTAAATCAATTAATAAAATTAATTAATTTTTTAGAGACGAAGTCTTGCTCATTTTACCACTGAATTCCAGCTCGTTGCCCAGGCTGGAATGCAGCGGCATGATCATAGCTCACTGAAGCCTTGAACTCCTCGACTCAAGCCATCCTCCTGCCTCAGTCTCCCAAGTAGCTGGGATCAGAGGTGTAAGCCACTGCCCCTGGCCCACTTGATATTTCTTAATGCAGATTCTGATTCATTAGGTCTAGGGTGGGACCTGAGATTCTACATTTCTAACAAACCTGTCCGATGATGAAGCTGGTCTTCAGATCACCTTAGGGCAGCAAGGCCTTAGGCATGTAACTCATGTATAGATAACATGTACTTATTTTACAATGCAACTGTATGACTAAAATAATAGGTGAGAAAATGTTTGGAAAGTGAAAAACCATGTAAATGAGAAATTTTATCACTTAAGATATTAGTACTTCACTTTTGAAACAAACTTAATGTGAAAACCCAACTTTGCAAAATATATCAAATAAGAAATAATTTTTTTTTTATTTCAGCATATTATGGGGATACAGATGTTTAGGTTACGTATGTTGCCCTTGCTCCCCCTCCCCCGCCAAGTCCGAGTTTCAAGTCTGTCCATCCCCCGATGGTGCGCATTGCACCCTTTGTGTGTGCATATATCCGTCCCCTCCTCCCCCCTCCTCCCCCCTGCCCGACATCCAATAGATGTTATTCTTATATGTGCATTTATGTGTTGATCAGTTAAGAAATAATTTGTTTTTTAAGGATTATTTGCTTTATAAGTGATATCAGGATGACATTTCTTCAATTATTGAGATTCCCTAATGTATTTAAGGTGATTCGACATTTAAAAATTACGTTTAATACATGGCTTCTCACAAGCATGATTACATAAAGCTCTATATGCCAGTAATTCACTATAAACTTAACTGATATCTGCAGTCAGATTCTATTTAATATTAGATAATCATTCAATTTCTGTCTATCTGAACTAAAGTCTTAACTGAACTCAATGCAAAGAACTAATTTGACTGTTTTCCCCACTGAGTGGATGAGTGGGAGCTGCAACACTTGGCGTAAGTAAAGAGCACAAATT
>CAUYSK010116076.1:0-74598 GCA_963575035.1 Avahi laniger
GCCATGCCCGGCTAATTTTTTTTCTACACGTTTATATTTTTAGTTGTCCAGATCATTTCTTTCTATTTTTTAGTAGAGATGGGGTCTCGTTCTTGCTCAGGCTGGTCTTGAACTCCTGATCTTGAGCAATCCACCTGCCTCTGTCTCCCAGAGTGCTAGGATTACAGGCGTGAGCCACCGAGCCCGGCCCCAATTAGAATGTTTTTAAACAATTCACTCCTTTTGGTCAGCCTCTCCTTTATAAGAGATTGACAAAAATTTGGGCATAAGTATCATTCTCTGTCACCATCATGGCTGAGTTTTCTTTGTCTCAGTGTAGAACTCATAAGTCATGACATCAGGCTCACTGAAGAAAGATTCTTTTTGTTTTTCATCTCAGTTCTGTGGATCTCATCACAGTGAGACCATCTGGCATACCGTTGATGGCTGAAAACACACATTTAAGACCCTTGAGAGCTTATATTGCATCAGGGAGATTGTAATGGTGACTATCAGGAGAATAATACTAAGAGACTGTAGTATAATCCTTAGCCAAGGAGCAACTCACCAAAGTCTTCACAAACTAAACCAACTAATATTTCTATGGAAACAAAAGAAAAACAAAGGTCAATGATGAGAAAAAACTATAAATTCAGTCTCTGTGTTCAGAGGGTAATTAGTCAAGAAAATTTTAAAATTTGAGCTTGAAGCACATTTGCAATTTGAATGTCTCTGGTTATGACATTAGGAGTTTTGGTCTACTCCCTGTGTGGTCCCCACATCAGACAGGAGAGGGTTGTCCTCTGAAATGACATTAAGTTGTTCATCTCCAGCTTGTTCTTAGTGATTCCAAGTGCAAGAAAATTGTATTGGAGGAACCTAGAAGAACTGAGGATCTAGTCTAGTCCGTAGGTAGATAATAAAATTCAAAAATAATGAACAGGGCTACTTTTATTTCATTTGCATTTCCCTAATTTACTTGTTCTTAACAATTATGCTTGAATTGCTCATGAAAAATTTCATGAGACTTTAAACAAAACTAGTCATTGGAGGAGTTTAGGAAATGTCGCCCCAGTGTACTCCATTATGGTATATTGATTGTTTTGAGGTGAAGGCACTTAGATAGAAAATGCAGGGAAAGGCTTTCTCTGGAATCCCCTTTTGTGCCTAAAGACAGATTCACCAAAGGAACGCAACTGCTGTTAATTGCTCCGTTACTCCATCATCTTATGTTATTTTATTTTTATTGAGAAAGCAGGCAAGTATCAAAATATCACACAAGCAAATAAACTAAAAAGTTAATCATGGTTCTTCTTTCCTTGTTTTTAAACTTCTGTGACTAACATTCATCAAGCAATTCATGTTCACTGCACATTTTACTCTTTGGTAGGATTTATGGTTTTATGATCTTAAACATCTAGCAGAGGTAACAAAACTATTTGATCAGTAACCCAGGAAAAACTGACAATTCTGAAAATATTTCTATTTTTCTTTTACCAACAATTTAAAAGCTAGCTTTATTTACTGCCTAAGTCGTGTGAACTTAGGGGAAAAATCACATTTGAGTCAGTTTCTATATTTCTGAGAGTTTTAGGAATAATTTGTACAAGCACTCATTTATTCCCCAAGACAACCTGAATACAATTCCTTTAAAGGATTTTATAAACTGCTTTAGTACTGCCATCTGAAAATATCACATATACATAACATAATGCATACATATAACATTAATGCAAGGACACGCATAAACATATAGGTGGAAAGAGATAAACTTGATTTAAGAGTCACTTATTAGGAGAAGTCCAGAGGTCATTCTACGTTGTTGATTGCTGCTGAGTTGCTATCTGGAGTTGCTATAATTACAAGGTCATTAATGTGGAAGCCTTTTGCTTCTAATCTTCTTCTGAGGTCTTTTGAAAATGCTCAGCTAATTTAGCTAAACTGTACCTTCCCTACTATCATTTGGGATTTTTTCATCCTTTCCTTTTTTTTTCTGTTTTTGGATAAGTAGGCTAATGTCTGTCCTTTTAGGGCAGCTAGAGTTGGCTGGATTGACTGGAAAGCCATGAGAAAAACAAACCCTCCATGTGGGCTTTGAAATCAGTAACAGATTCATCTTTCTTTTGTCTGCAGGTCTGGTTGGTTGACCACTCAACACGAGTGGGGAAACACTTTAGGAATGGCTTTCAGAAGGTTATTTTGCATTGTTTCAAGCTTTTTCTGGTCCATATGTGGACAAAGAAAATGGGGGCTTATGGCCGTGGATATCATCCTCAGGATGACACCATTCTGCCTCTTGCATCCTTTTTTGAGCTTCCCCAGGTCCTATCAACATGTGTTTTAAAAGGTTACTGAGCTCAGGTTGGAACCCATTAATAAATAAGGCAGACAAAGCATTTTCTATGCAAGACAAGGGTACCTTTTATTATTGTTCTGAACTCAACATTTTGGCCAAGGCATAAGGGTATTTAAAACCTAGTTGATTTGAGGGACTGACTTTTATAAACACTTATCTAGTTTTTTCTCCTTTTCTCCCTGTGAGATAGAAAAATAAACAAGTGCAAAAGTTAGCAGATTCAGAGTAGACAGAGGAGGATACAGAGAAAGAGCAGTTAGAAGCCTCTTTGTGCTACTCAAAATATATCCCATTGTTTTTAAAGTGTTTGGAGCCTTTTTGTTTTGTGCACCATAGATGAATAATTTAGTTTAGGTTAAAACTTCCCCATTGTGGCCACCGAAATTCTAAATTATTTTTAGTTAAGATTCACTTATTTCTCTAGAAAACTGCTAGCTCTGAGATGGAGTCCTAGATTGTCTGGATTTAAACGAATCCACTCTTTTCTGTCTTCTTGGAACCTTTCCTACTGGAGTTCTTTAAACCCAGTTCAGTTTCTGTCTAACCCAGTCGAACACCTGAAGTCTCCCTACAAGATCCAGTTTAGGCTGGGCACGATGGCTCACGCCTGTAATCCTAGCACTCTGAGAGGCTGAGGCGGATGGATCGCTCAAGTTCAGGAGTTCGAGACCAGCCTGAACAAGAGTGAGACTCTGTCTCTACTAAAAAATAGAAAGAAATGATCTGGATAACTAAAAAATGTATATTATATATATATAATTAGCCGGGCATGGTGGCACATGCCTGTAGTCCCAGCTAAGGGAGGCTGAGGCAGAAGGATGGCTTGGGACCAGAAGTTTGAGGTTGCTGTGAGCTAGGCTGATGCCATGGCACTCTAGCCCGGGAAACAGAGCCAGACTCTGTCTCAAAAAGAAAAAAAAAAAAAAAGATCCAGTTGAGTTTCTGTCATGACTTCTGAACCAAATTCAGATAAAAAATTTTAAAGAAAATTCCTAGAACTCGACACAAATTGTGGAACTTAGTATCCTGGAGTGCTTACCTGTGATGCCCTCCAAATGTATAGCAGGAAACAGTGAACACAGGGGGGCTCAGCTGGTCACCTATGCCTGTTTGTTCTTTGCTCCCAGATGTCATCATTGGGTGGTGGCTTTCAGATCCCACTTGTGACACCAGATTTTATTACAAATTTACTTAAGCACATTTAAATTTTAAAAAGTTTGTTTGGGCATTCAGTGATTCATGAATTAGGGTAGCACCAGACCACAATAACTTAGCACTCTACTAGAAGTGGCAAGAGGGGGAACTTTTCAGAAGCAAGACAAACAAGACAAACAAGACAAAATAAAACAATTTTGATAGATTGGAGTGGACATTTCCTAATTAGTGTTTAGATGGTGGTTTCTGATTGGTGCAGTTTTTAATTTCAGTTTGCTGTTTAGTTGGGCTTTCATTTGTTCATGTAGAGATTTAAAGTGTCAAAGCCACTCCAGTCTAATGGCCTCCCAATGAAAATTTTTTAACCATATGTTTCTGAATTTTATTCCAAGGATAGTAGAAAAATGTTGTAGGATTGTTATACTTCCAGGGGAATTTATAGGCTCGTAGAAGAGGCCTACACATACATCTGAATGCTGTAGAGCATGACCAGCTGTTAGCTTAAAGCTGGCCTCAAGGAACTATGAAAGCATTTTGGGTGGGAATTGAAAACATTCTGGGGGTGAGAAAAGGATCCACAAATGAACACCCTGAGCTGAGTTCAGAGTAAGATTTAGCCAGGGGCTATGCCAGCCTCCACCCCAGACCAGTTACATAAAATGTCTGGGAGAGGAGGCTATATGTCTGTTTCTAAAAGCTCTGTCATGTGATTCTGATGTACATCCAGGGTGGATACTGAGAAGATGGTGAGTAATAAAATAGGAAGAGGTTGCAGAAGAATTGGAAGTCATTTGGTAACACTGGAACAGAATGGGTGAAGAGGGAATGAGTTTAGAGAGATATTCAGGAGAAAAAAATTAACAAAAAAAGAAAAGCAATTTCAAATAGGTGATGTTGATGAAAGTTTGACAGGATCTCCGTACCTCATCAACTCCCATAACTCTTTCTTCCTTTCCCCTGAATTATCAATAGAATTTATTTGAATTGTCATAATTTATGTACATGCTTTATGAATCACACTTAAGCTACTTTACATGAAAAACTGTAACTTACTTATAATAACTTACTTGTTATTGCTTATTGTGGATAGCAAAGCAACTTATGCATAAAAAAGTGTTCAATAAATATTTGTTGAGTTAAGTTAAAGTGGCCCATTTAATTCAGCTGTTCTTTGCCCCTGCTCATTCTACACTCAGCAAAAAGTGCTCATTCCCCTTGCTTTAGGTGAATTCATAGTGTGTGCAAATTAAAAATTATTCTATTAATCATTTCCATTAATCATTCTATTAACCATTTAAATATTCTGAATTTTGATTGGGCTATTTCCTGTATATACTTGTGTGTTTAAAAACTATTTCTTATTTAAGAACATTCATAATAAACCTTTTGTATTGTACTTGTCAAATTACTTACCTAGATGAAGGGGCAAGCTCATTTTCTTCATGTTAACTTTAAAGCCTGCAGAAATATGAATATGCTTATATTGCTATTTAACAAAAGCTTAACAGCTTTCTATTATGTAATATCATAAAAGGAAAGTATCTGGGTTCATTTTTTTTCATTTGATTATTACTTTTTTTCATAAATAGTTGCCTTTATTTTTAAAATTATCTTAAAAGGATGATGTATTAAATTATATTCAGTTTATTCTTCTCTAAGAAAAGCAACTAAAGTATGAAGATTATTCTATGAGTTTGTAAAACAAAATTCAAGCAAATAAAAAATTAGTAGTGACATATATTTTTATAGAAATTGCCATTTTACATTATAAATATTTAAATAAAATGAATAGTTGAATACTTGTAATATTTAAAGTGTAATAAAAGCATATTTCATTCCAAAATAAAAAGTGTAGAAGTTTGTAACAAGATTTAAAAATTTGGGGCAGATAAATACTGGAATCAGAAGGCAATCTATTAATATATGGTAATGATTTGTGCTTTCTCACTCAAATATTTTGATTTTCTCCTGAGGAAAAAAGGAGAATGAATTCTTTTCTATGATAAGATACTTGCAATAATGATTCCCTAATATTCTCAGGTCCCATTTTTCCATAAGGTCGATGACTACCAGGGGAATATGGAGGTTTTGATAGCATATAATGCTTAGCTAACAGCAAAAAAAGGTTCCTTGAAAATGACCAGAACTGTGTGACTCCCCAGATTTGGAAGGGAGGGATACTAACACAATATTTTTATTCAGTGATTCTAATATAAGGAGGGTCTGGCTTAGACAAGGGCAGTAACTAAATCATTGAAACAAAAATTTGAGGGAACTCCATATAAAATAGTAATAATAACAATAATGTTTAGTAATATTATCATGTTCTTTCCCTGAGGAGCTTAAAGCACTTGGCAATTGTCTCATTTATTCTTGGATGCTCCCTGGGAAGGAGTAGAGCAATAAATCACATATTGAAGAGATGTTTTAGGTAGAAGAGTCAGTCGTATTCTTAATAAATATAGGTTGGTGAACAAAGGTTGTGAATCAATTTTAGTGAAATAAATTTATTCTTTTTTTTTAAAAAAGTGAATGACCAAACAAAAACTTTGTTTAAAGTTAATTGTAAAAAATAGTGCATTGTTTTCCTTTGTATTTTCATCTAAACCCAATTACCTGTCATTCCTATGACCTATTTTCAAAATTCCATTAAAGTCAGCAAGTAACAAGATTCTTAGCAATCTTTAGTCAGATGTCATTTGACTATTGGTGATCAAGATTGAGAGCGCCTTAAATGAGGAGTTTCAAAATCAATGGCCATCGTCCATACTATTGATTACACATTTTATTACCTTACTAATGGCCCAAATTTAAACTTTTCATAGAATGGGTTAATTTTAAGGAGCAGTTAAAATAGCAAAATAATATCATTGTTCACATTATTAATTGGAAAATTAATGAAATATAAAGGTAAATATATGTTTGTCTTTGAAAATAGTGTCTTGTGCTATTATTAGATATATAGATGACCTTTCCACTCTGAGGTTAGAGTTCAAATTAAGCCTCAGTCCTAAGTAAATTGAGATGAATGGTTTGGCCTTTGTCCCTGGTGTAAAATAGTCCATATCACAAAATCACCATACATCTGTTTTTGCAAAATTGGCATAATTGGCATTCTCCTAGGACTTTGTTGGCATCAAAGCTAAAGCTATTTCTTACTACTAAGGAAGATTTTTTTTTTCTAGGTCATGGATTTTTTTTAAATGTCTATAAAAATGGCTCAGAATATGTCTGTTCACTTGTGACAGGAGTGAATTATGTCTCATCATAATCAATTTGGTAATTGATAATAGCACAGTAACAATCTAATACATTTACTAGGATGGGTGCACCTATGGGAAATGGCAAAAAAACCAAATGGAATAATTTCAAAGAAGTCACCCTCTTGATCTTATTAGTAGTTTTGTTAATACTTTCATTAAATTATATTGAGAAAAATCAAGATGTCTTTTAAATTCTGATGAATTAAATGTTTTTCATATATTTTAAAAACTTTAAAAAATCTAAATGCATAATTATAATAGTAGATGCCAAAAGACATTTGACAATAACAACTCAGATAAAATTAACTGCAGGTGGAAAAAAAAATTGGTTTTTAAAATCAACTCTTTTTCCTGCATTAATTATACTCTAATTATATAATTTCTTAAAAATTTTATTATCAATTTGAAAAGGTTCCTTGACCAGAAAGAAAAACTTCATGTGGAAAAGGTGTTTGAATATTGTGTTGCCCAGGAATCGCACAGCAATATGGGTACACTCAACTAAAGGACTAAAATTGGGGAAATAAATTAATGTATACAGGTAGTTATGTTAATGTTAAAGATAAGCTAATTTTAATTATACAGTTAATCTCGTTTTTTAGGGAAAGTGATTATTTTTATTTTTCTGGACATTTTTTGGTACTGCAAGCAGGCAATCCAAAGAATTTTTAAGGAATGGCTGGTTAGTGTTGTATATTGGGAGATTATGTTAAAACATATGACAGTTACCCAATTAGCCCTCTATTTTCTCAAAATAAAAGAAACACGTTTTTGCCATCCTTGTGGCAATTTTTAAAATTAGCACCCATACTTGAGTTAGTAATTTTCAAACTCTTCATTTCCTTTTGGTTTAAATATCATTTTAAGAAAAATCCTCTTCCTCTTTCCCCTCCTTCCCTGCTATACACACATACACACACACACGCACACAGAGCAAACAAAAACACAAAGCAGCTTGCATTTGTTGGTAGGCCCTAGCGATTTTTTCCGAAGATTTCAAAAATTGTCTCTACTTCATTTTCAGTGACTACGCAATTTGCAGTACTGGATTAACCAAAGCTGTCATTTATAGTGGGTGAACACTAGTCTCCCGTCAGTTGACTTGGATACTAACCACTCAGTTTTGCTTATTCCTAAACTCTATTTTTTTTTTTTTGCTACTTGTCTGTGATATTTTTATTATTGTAACATCCCTATTTAACAGAAGTTAAGCCAATGGACAACTGCGAGTACAAAAAAGGAAGCATTTTGTCTGCACACACTAAATTAGAAAGAACTGATATATGTGTTTCCAAAATAAGCTGAGTTGGATATGAGTAAAAGACTAAAAAGATTGGGGAAAGTGTCAAAGGATTTTCTGTGAGAATAACGTTAACCAAGATAACATGTGAAAACACCTAGCACCATGCTCAATATAGATTCAGTGCTGAATTGAGTTATTTTTTTCTTTTTTTCGTAAGTTCTTTAATGAATGTTGTCTGTTCTCTGCTGACATGTGTTTAGCCTCAGAAGACACAGACCTTTAGGAAGTAGATGAGAAAACCATGGCTGTAGTTAGTATGAAAGAGTCATCCTGGGAATGAGCCCTGCATGTTATGTTTTCTTTCAAAGTTATTGGGTTATCCCAGTTTGTAAAGAGGGTGCACAGAATGCTTCAGAACTTTTTTCTTTCTTATTTTAGTGATGACAGCTTCATGTATTGATTTTCAAAATCATAATTATTAATTTCTTATAGTGTGTACCTGTTAAAGTTACAATCATCAACTCTTAACGATTATGTCTAAATTTTTGCTTTTATCATCAATTCTGAGCAGTCATGTCTAAATTTTTGCTTTATTTGTGTTTCTCTTTGTATTATCATTCCTTTTTTTGTTTTGGTACATTTTTAGTTCTTAAAATACTTATAAGTATACATTTGCAAAATGTTCTAAAAAAGACACCATTAGCCTTTTGTCGTCGTTTTTATGAAGTTGTATCTAAAGGGAAGAGTCTGTCTTTTATTTTGGATTGGTACTTCTCTCTCACCATTGGGAATGCACAGGCTTTTTGGTTAATATTTATATCAAGGATGTGAACCTTAAGTGATATGAGCGAACATATTTTTTTGTGATGAAAGAAAGCTGTAAATCTTACATGTTCCAAAGAGTAAAATTAAGACAGCTTTGCAAAGGTGTTTTCTTCTGTTGTGCTATCATTTCTTTCTCAAGGGAAGTTATAGAAGCCATTTCGTTTTGACTCTTTTAAATGAGAATGAACAAAACACCCTACTGAGAATCATCTTTGTTTAGATGAACATTGTATAGAATAAAGCATAATCATTTCCTTTCCATTGTTAGTTTACTAAACCTCCTACCGAATAGTCACTTAATAGGCAAGTTTCATATTCACTCTAAAGGGAAATATATCTTGAAAGTATAATTCAGGCACATTATTCATTTGGGGGAAAGAATGAATGGCATCAAAACAGCATGAGGGAAGGCAGATTGGAAGTGGAATATATGAATAAAGGTTTTAATGTTTTCGTGAACATTAAATTCAACACAATTCCACAGTATGACGCTCAACCCACCTTGACAGGCTAGTGTGTTTCTAGGCTTTGTTAACAGAAAATATTATCTGAAATAAAGGTGGGCACACCTCTGGCCTGTGGGCCAAATTCAGCCTGCTGCTGCCTGTTTTTTGCATGATCCACAAACTATAAAAATCTTTTTTTTTTTTTTACATTTTTAAAAAGTGAAATATAAATCAAGAGTAGAATAATATTCTATTGCTCATAAAAATTAAATCTAATTTTCTTGTCGGCTAATAAAGTTTTAGTTGGATACAACCACGCTCATTTGCCTAAGCGCAGTGTCTGGCTACATCCTTGCTACAAAGACAGAATTGAGCAGCTGTGACAGACACTGTACGGTTCACAAAGTTTAAAATATTCTTACTCTTTAAGAAAAAGTTGGTTGATTTAAATTGTTAAGGGTGATACTTGTGCTCTGGTGTGGCCTGTTAGAGCATCTACAAAACTGATGAATTTCAAGATAGAGTCAGACAAACTGGGATCAAGTGGAAGAGGTCACTTAGAAGAGAGGACTTGGAGGAGGAGGAAGAGAGTTTTTTTTTTTTTTTTTTGAGACAGAATCCCTCTCTGTTGCCCAGGCTGCTGTGCAGTGGCTTTATCGTAGCTCACTGTGACCTCAAACTCCTGGGCTCAAACTATCTTCCTGCCTCAGCCTCCTGAGTAGCTAGGACTACAGGGCACGACACCGCATCCGGCTAATTTTTTTGTAAGGGTCTCACTTTTGCTCAGGCTGATCTTAAACTCCTGAGTTCAAGCAGTCCTCCCACTTTGGCCTCCCAGAGTGCTAGGATTATAGGTGTGAGCCACTGTGCCCAGCCTCGAGATAGGTTTTAAAATATGATATGAAAAATAGTTGAAAGAATGAGGATGCTTTGCCAGGCAACGAAGTTGATTGAGATCATGATACTCTTTAAATATCTGCAATTCTGTGGGAGAATGATTAGACTTGTTATATTTAACACAAAGGGGCAAAATTAGAGTTAGGAGCAGTAGGTGAAAATTTTACTGAAACATGCTGATTCAATGAAAAAAATACACTAGTAAAATTATACTTGATGAAATCCTTTTTTTTTCTTGTATGTCAGTGACTTCTAGTACTTCAATAATTCATGCATTGGTTATTAAAATAGCTGAGCATGTCTGGTAGTGGCCAGACTGAATGACTTTCTTATTCTCTAATTAATTCAATAAATATATATTGAGCACCTCCTCTGTGTGAAGCACTCTTTTAGGCATTGGGGTTAGAGTGGTGAGCAGCACAGACTAAGTTTCTGCTCTTCTTGAACTGACTTGCTAGAGTCCTTGAGGGGGAGAGAGACAGTATATATGCAAAAAATCAAAGCCTTGGCAGGGCCACACTTCCTTTGAAGGCTGTATGGAAGAATCCTTCTGATGTGTGTTAATCGTGTCCGTGTGAAAACATTTGTTGAAATCCTAACCCCTAGTACCTCAGAATGTGATAAGGTCCTTACAGAGATGGTCAAATTAAAATAAGGTTATTAGGGTGGATCATAATTCAATATGACCTGTGTGCTTATGAAAAGGGGGAATTTGCTGGGTGTGGTGACTCACGGCTATAATCCTCTCTGGGATGCTGAGGTGGGAGGATTCCTTGAGCTTAGGAGTTTGAGGCCAACTGGAGCAAGAATAAGACCTGTCTCTACTAAAAAATAGAAAAAAAAAATAGCTGAGCATGTGGTGGCACATTCGTGTAGTCCCAGCTACTCAGGAGGCTGAGGCAGGAGAATTGCTTGAGCCCAGGGGTTTGAGGTTGCAGTGAGTTATGATGACGCCACTGCACTCTACTCAGGGTGACAGACCAAGACTCTGTCTCAAAAAAAAAAAAAAAAAAAGAAGAGGAGTGGAGAGAGGAATTTGGACACAGAGACAGAGACACAAGGAGAATCCATATGAAGATGAGGCAGGGATTGGAATCATGCATTTATAATCCAAGAAATGCCAGAGATTCCCAGCAAACTATCAGAAACTGGGAAAAGGCATGAAACAGATTCTCCCTTGCAGCCCATGGAAGGAATCAACTCTGTCAACATCTTGGATTTGTGTTTGTAGCTTCCAGAACTGTGAAACAGTAAATTTCTGTTGTTTAAGCCATTCAGTTTGTAATACTTTGTTAAGATAACCCTAGGAATGTAATACATTTTCCTTGCATCTCCCAGCTTGCGGTGGCTCAGCTATTCCTTGGTCTGTGGCAGTGTAAATCTGGTTTCCACCTCTGTCTTCACATGGACTTCTTCCCTGTGTCTCTGTGTGTCTTTTTCTATCTCTTATAAGGATACTCCCATTGGATTTAGAGCCCACCGTAATCCAGTATCTTCTCACCTCTATCCTTACCTTAATTACATCTGTAAAATGATCTTATTTCCAAATAAGAGCATATCATGGGTTTCTGGGTGGACATGAATTTTGAGGGGACATTATTCCACCCACTATAGCTGTTATACCTAGAGAATTATCAGCAAAGGGGACAGGAGTGATAAAAAAAATGAAGGTGAAAAAAAGGCAAGGAATGGGATAGATAGGTATTATAGAGCCCTGTGAGCAGTCCTGATTTTATTCTAAATGTAAAGAAAATTTCTTGGCGGGTTTCAAGCAGAGAAGTAGCACAACTTCGTTTATATTTTAAAGAGGTATCTCAGGCGATTGTGTAGAGGATGGGCTGTTATGAGGAAAGAGTGGAAACAAGAGGATGCTTCTTGGGTCCTTGGTAGGAGTGAGAGATGCTCAGTACAAATGGTAAGAACTGGGCCAGGTTTGGAAGACTTGTTACCCGATCGAATATAAACCAGGATGTAATGAGTCGTGTGTTCCAGACTGGGGAGAAATCATGAGTGGTTTCTTTTTTAAATTAATTTTTGTTTGCTTATCTATTTATTTTAGTACTAGCAGACTCTACATCTCTCAGAAGCTACAGCAGGTTATGCTCTGAAAAGAAAGTCTCCCATCTAGCTCGTCTCCCAGTCTTTTTATTTTAAAAACACCACTGTTAGCAGTTTTATCTACATCCGTCTGAGGAAATACTGTATGTAGAATATTCTGTGTAGAAAATACTCTCCTTCTAAGAAGACATGTGTCTCCTCCTAAATTAGCATTATTCTTCTTCCAGAAAATCCAATAAATGAACATGTTTCCAGGCCGGGAAAAGTTACTTTTAAGAAGCACCTGCTTATTCAGTAAGAATATGTCCATAAACTCTAAAATAGCATTAAGTTAAATAAAATGAAGCTGGTAGTTTTGTTATTATATATGTCTTTTATGATTATTGAATAATGAATGCTTGCAAAGTTAGCTAAAACTTCATAGCCCAGGTTTCTTGCCTAGAAAACAGGAAAAGCACCTTCTCTCCCACTTGCAAAATTCATAAATGAAAAATGAAATGAATCTGTCATTCATTGTTTCTTCTCTCACTCTTTTGAGATGAGTGATAGTGTTTTGGAAGGCATTGTCTTTGTGCAGTTTGCCAGAGGGTCATAAAGTCCATTTGAGGTGAAGGCTGGAGTTGATGGTGTGTGTAGATGCACCCTCCTGTGAGACACTGCTGTCTTTGTGCTCTTTCGGGATCTTTCTACGCCACTTAAAAGGTGATTAGGACACCATCAGCTTCCTATGGCAGAAGGATTTAACATGATAAAGTTTCCTTACTTCCTTGAAACTGAGCCATGTCCTGTGGAGTCTACTTTCCAAATAAATAACAAATCTACCCACTATTCCCAGTCTTTACAAGTCACTGTCATCTCTTACCTTTGTTACTGGAAGAGCCTCCTAGTTGCTACCTATGCTTCCATCTGAATCTTCTTAGAGTAGCTAGGATGGTTTTTGAAAATGTGGACAAAATCATGTTTGCTCCCTGAGCTGTTTCAAACACCTCTATTGCATTTATGATGGTACTGAAATCATTAACCAGCCTTATAAGTTCCTACATATTCTTGGCTCTAACTACTTACTTTTAAACTTTATTGCACTACCATTTCCCTTATTCTATACTCTGGCCACCCTGATGTTGTTTTAGTTTCTAGAATATAGCAAGGTCTTCCCTGTTTAAAGACAACCTATGCTGGCTACTCTGCCAGGAATGTTCTTACTTTGATTGACTTCATTTATCTTTCAGGACTCTGCTTCAGAGTCACTTAGCTTACAGAAGACTTTCTTGTGCAATAAGCCAAATTAATTCTTCCTGTTACATCCCCCTTTATCACATTCATCATAATTTATAAACATGTATTTATATGCTATATACAACCAAACAGTAACCTCCATGAGTTTCCATTTTGTTCACCAGTGTATACTCAGTGATGAGAAGGTAGCGAGTGATCAACATGTATAATTGTGAATGCATCATATGTTTAATATGTAGTAGAGATTGTAAACTTTCATCACCCTTCAAGTTTTTGTGCTTTGTGGCTGCGTCCTGCATTAATCTGTGTTTGTTTAAATTCAGGATTGCATTTATATTTATGTACTATAAATATACCAGAATGGATTTCATTTCTTTTTTCAGAAGAACTGTTAAGGCCATTATCGTTTAGTTCAATGCAATGATTAGGAGAAGTTGAAAAGGAATCATTTTAAAAACATGAACAGGCAATGAATCTGCTAAGCCTTTATTATGTTCATAGCATTGCAGCTTTTGAGTGGTTTTGCAGATAGGAATTGAAGAAAATGCATAATGAATATGAAAACAATTGCCCTTTAAAAATTACAGCAAACAAGTATTTATCCAAAGGGGGTTAATAAATTGCTCTAGGGAAAAGGATTGTAATTATATTTAATCACTATCATTAAAAATAGTCTTTAACAGGTTGAATGCATTTAACTCAGTGTTCTGAATACCAGGTAAACATCGACCATTATTTTTCTAATGTTTATTTTGCCATAAGAAATGAAGAACAGAGTGAGAGGAACACATTTTTATTTGTTAAGAAATCATGCTGTTCCTGAAATCACCTGTAGGATGAAGTAAATATGAGGGGAGATAGTCTTTATAATTGTTTAAAATTCATTGAAAAGATTGCTTTTCCATACAGAAGAGGGGAAAGGGTTGTGAGAAGCACATTACAGACAACAAAGATCAATGGGACAATATGATTAATTTGAAGTTAAAGTAAGGAAGGTCTCTCATTTGTCACCCAGTGCCAATTTGCAGTAAACCTTAGCATTTCATCAAAGGTTGCTGTGAACTACTTTAAAGCAATCAACTTTCCTCTACCGGAACCTAGGGCCTTCCCGAATGCTCCTTGAGAGCACAAAAGTCCCTGTGATTCATCTTCCCTCCTTTTCTGTCAACATGAATATTAAGTGATTTCCTCCCTAGTGCATTATTAAGTTGTCTTATTTAATGTTACTTTCTGGGGACTGCACAGCTTGACCCTCACATTGAAGGGGAACAGATAGGATTGTCCTGCGGACGAGGTGTCAGGCTCCATCCCTCACTGTTAAATTATGTAGAGTCGTGAAGCTTTACAACTGGTAGGTAATTATGATCTAAAGACATTCAAAAAGAAAAGGAGTAAATGATAAATGAAGTTTGTTAATGAGATCATACATTTTAACTTACTTAAAACTAGCTAGTTTGATAACCATGTGGCGTATAAATAGTTTAACACAAATATAAAAGTGTTCCACATTTACATTACAAATTAAAATCCTGTGTGTACAAATGAACACATTCTCATTAAGGAGGTGACGTTAATATTTCATTTTTATTGCTACCACTGTGAAAATGTATGAGTTACAAATGCAAATTTAAATTTAGGTTTAACATAAATGTTCAAGTATGTTCTGATTGTTTTCACAAATATCAGTAGGTTATGCCATTGCATTTTGTGTTCTCTGCACCTGTGAGGGCTGCCTTTTAAGTGTCACAGTCTCATCCTAACTTATATCCTCTCATCTTTTGTCCTAAGGTTCAGTTTTAATATATGTCCCCTTCCACCTGTGCTATAACTCTAGGATATAAAAGTTGTTAGGAACAGATGATTTTTCTTGTGTCTTGTTTTCCTTGTAAATGCCCACTAATGCAATTAGTTACATTCCTGAGAGGGTCTTTGTATTTATCTATTATATTTTGAATGAATCAAGGCACAGTCTTTTCTAACACATTATGGTGTTTATTAGTTCAGCTGGTTTGCTGACAGATGTTTCCTTTAGGATGGAAGAAGAACTAATACAGCTAGTTGCATTTAAAAAAAAAAAAAAGTTGTGTCCTGGGTGAACTCATGACTTTGTATTTCTTTCCCATGTTTAGAGTAACTCTCCCTAGAGAAAACATCATCTTTATTGTTTTATTCCCCTTCTGTGATGTGTATTAGTCACTGGAATATTACCTATAAATAAATAAATGATGAATGAATTAATTAATTGAGTCCTTTGAAGAAATAATATTACTTCAGCACAGCACAAATGTCCCTAAGGGCAAGGTGACATGACAATGTTGCAGTTTTTTTCCAAAACTTCATGAGCGTTTAAAATGCTATATGTTGGATGTTGCCTTGTTTTTCTTTATCAAGTCTTGACAGGATAGACTTAAAAATGTCACACTTTGGATTTTCACTCTTTTCAAGTGAAAGTTTTTGTTATGTTTCTGTCATATCATTTAAAACTTTTGGCAACATATGTGACCTAAACATCTGTACCCCCATAATATGCTGAAATAAAAAAAAATAACTTTATAGCTGGAAAGTTAAATACATTAAAACCTAGCTTTTAGAAAATAAGCCATAAATCAAAGGGGAGAAGTCACTTTGCTCCTGGTCCGTAAACTATATATACACGCTTACATAAAATGTATCTCTTTATATAGTAACATTATAATATATAAGTTGACACTCAATATTAGCATTATAGAATGACTTACCAGCTTATTAGGAGTTATATATTTTCTGCTGATTTAACTTGACAATATTTTTTCTCATTGTGTCTGTATCTAAAGTATAGTATATAGAATGCTACGTAGAAATAGGAATATTCAAATGAAAATATTGATGAATTCCAGTAATATGGAAGTTGGGAACATCAGTAAGATTTTAGAGTTAAACGTAATTTTTTTCCTCTCTCACAGAGTCTGGGCACTATCTGTTGAGATTATTTGGGAGCCCTGTCCTTGCATACATCAACGACTTGGAGATGAGTGAAGGAGACGTGCCTTAAGATAGTCACTGTGGCACAGTTGAGCCTTACTCTGTTTCCTTTAGTCAGTAGCCTCCTGATGAGAATAACTAACAGAAAAAGTAACTTTTCTGTTTTTGTGTGTTAATATATACAGCAAAATATGCTCTATATATTTGTTTAGAGGGAATGTTTTAATCACATACTATTTTTTCTTATGGCATTCTACTGGGACTTAAAATTACTGTTCTTTGCTGAGGTCAGGAAATGTTAAAAAAAAAAAAAGAAAGAAAAAACAAGGAAAATGTTAACAGATTGAAAACAGTTTGAAAACCTCAGGCACATTTTGTTATCTTGTGGTTTTTCTTTTACATATGTATATATTCTTTTTTTATTTTATTTTTTAATTATTATGGGAACATAACAGTTGTATATATTTATAGGGTACATGTCATGCTTTGAACAGGCATTCAATGTCCAATTATCTTTCAATAATTTTTTTATTTTATCATAAAATTAAATATATAAAAATCTATATTTTCTCCTTCATTGATGGTTATTCTCATTTCATTGTATTGTGGTTTCTGCTTTTTTTAGGAAGATTCAATTTTTTTTTGAGATTTAATTAGACTTTTTCTTAAACATAATAGCTAATTTAAATGTTTGAAACATTTTTGGAGGAAAGGAGATATTTTAGCATACGTGATACTAAAATATCTAACAGCAATGTATATTTTTCTTCGTTTACACTTTAAGTCTGCTTTTTTAAATAATAAAGATTTTTCCATGTAAAGAAAATAAGTTAAACTAGAGGAAAAAATAGATTTTTTTCTCATGTCAAGCTATGCCTCACTAACCACCTATAAATTATTTCAAAATGAAACTATATAAAATCTTTACAAATGATTGCATTAAAAATTAAATAAAACTGTTCAAATACAGATTAGTTATAATTTCTAATATAAAAATTATAGCACTTTTCATAAAAATAACTCACAATAACGTACAAACAAATCTATAAGAAGCATTAATAATTTGCCTTAATTAAAGCTATAGGATTAGATTTTAGAGTTTTGAGTTTTGTATGTGTTTCTTCAAAAAAGAAGTCAAAATTCTGGACTTTCAGTTTTGATTTAAAGATTTTAGCAAACTGATACTGATCAGCGCAAATTTTGTAGAGACTATTTAAAGCTGGAGAAGCTGAAGTTTTTAAGGAAGTGATTTGAACCTTCAAAACTGGTACTACAATAGTTCACTTCAACAAACTGGTACTCCCTCCTGATAAACGTGCTGTCTCCTGAGCTAAATCTTCTGCAAAAAACACAGTGATGGCCAGTATATGTGAAATATATTTTCTTGCCTTTTGAAAAATAGAGCACAAAATTTTTGATTATGTTTTGAAAACCTTTGAATACTGTGGATAATGACAGTTTCCTGTGAATCTATGAAAGCTATTTAAATTCTCGGATTCCTCATCTGTAAAATAGGGATCATTATACAAAGGTTTTACTGAGAATGAAATAAAATAACCTTGGTCAAGCATCTAGTGCCTAAAAATTCCACAAAGTTTACCTCTATTGATCATTTTTGTTGATGTTGTTGAATATTAATATTATCGAAAGTGAGCTAAACATGTACATATACCAGAGTATTGTGCTAGGCACCAGAAATACTAATTAGTTAAATCTTGCAGAAGAAATAAGGTCCTCATAAATAACTAAAATTCTAGGACAACGATTAATAAACTACTTCCAGTCTTGCAGCCTTGTCTAGATTTTCAACGGTTTTGTTCTTCAGAGTATCATCTGGTCCTCTTGGTTATTCACATAGATACACATATATATTCTTATCCATCAAGGGCCACTGTTTGCGGTATCAGAGGTGTAGCACGGATAGGGTAGTCTTTGAGTATATTGGTGGCTGAGCTGCTTATACAATCATTTCTGGATGTTCTAGAACCTCTGCCAGTTTCTATCTCTGCTCTCTTCTTGAGGCCCGGATTATAAAAGTAGACTTTTAACCAATACTTTTAAAATTCTATGTCAGTTTCATGAGCCTCCTAGTCATTCAAGGAGGCACATGGCATGTTTGCTTCAGATATTTTACTGCCCAGAGAGGAGAAGGGGTTTAATCAAAGTGCCAGGGCGCAAGACTCTGAACTCCATGAGATTGGGACGGTCTCTCCTAGCACACTGTCTGGCACGTAGTACACAATAAGTTTGTTTGAGTAAATAATAACATTATTGATACAATTGAGGTCACTGCTTTCAGATGAAAGCCAATGAAAAGTGAATAATTATATTTTCTTTCCACTCGCATTGATAGACCTTACTGCAACACATGAAATAATTATACTGTTATAATTCAGTTTGCCTTTATTATTGAAAAGAAAAATGTCATTGAGGAAACAGGCAGTGCTCTTTAGCTATTGAACTATTTATAAACACCCAGACATATTTGAAAACTTACAAAACAAAGACAACTTTCTTAGCTTTTATCCTTTAGCTCAGTGGTCCCAACCTTTTTGGCACCAGGGATGAGTTTTATGGAAGATAATTTTTCCACGGCCCGGCGTGGGGGGTGGGGGTAGGGGATGGTTTTGGGATGATTAACGCACATTACATTTATTGTGCAGTCAAACCTCTCTGCCAATGATTATCTGTATTTGCCGCTGCTCCCCAGTGCTAGCATCACCACCTCAGCTCCGCCTCGGATCATCGGGCATCAGATTGTCATAAGGAACGCACACAGCCTGGATCCCTCGCATGCGCAGTTTACAGTAGGATTCGTGCTTCTGTGAGAATCTAATGCTGCTGATGATCTGTCAGGAGCTGGAGCTTATGTGGTAATGCAAAGGACAGGGAATGGCTATAGATACAAATGAAGATTTACTCACCGGCCTGCCGCTCACCTCCTGCTGTGTGTTCCAGTTCCTAACAGGCCAAAGCGTGGTGGATAGGTGTGGGTTAGGGACTGCAGCTTTAGCTGACACTTATATTTCCCTGGAACACTTTGCCCCAGGCACTCCTCTAAGCACACTGCGTGTCTTATTGTAACAATGGGTAAGAGACATTATCATCAGCATTTTGCACCAAGGTACCAAGAGAGTTAGTAATTTGCCCACAGTTACCCAGCTCTTCAGTCTGGATCTCAAATTTAAGTTCAGAGTTCATGTTCTTCAATGGCCTTGCTATTCTGTCTTACACTGATATGGCAATTTAGAATTCGAAATCTGTGGTTTCACAAATATGATCTCATTTCATCCTAAACACAGTATGGAGAAGCAAATAGAATGTTCCATCCACATCGCAGATGAACAACTAAGGCTCGGAGAGGGGAATGTGAGACAGAGCTGGACCCACAGAAGTTTGTTTTGTTCACCGAGTGGTGTGTGTCACTCACTGGCTGCCTCAGGACAGAAGTAGAGATGGATGGGTTTCTAATGCTGCCCCCCAGCTCACCAGGGCCCTCTGATACCTCAAACTGGATTTCTCTAGTTATTTGGGGCACCCAGTGACCCAGCCACCTGCAGGCTTTGTCTTTTATATTTTGCTCTAATCAGAATTGTAGAAATAGATTCTACATTCAATTGTTTGAATCAACTATAAATACTTTATATTATGCTTTAAGAAGGAATTTTGACATTTTCTGTTTCAAAATATTCATGAGACTGACTTACTATAGGCATCATTCATCCCAAGATCGGCTCTGTTCTAGATTTAACACATTTCTTGGATTATCTTTCAGGTTTTTTCCAATAGCAAAAGCCTTCCTGAGGCCAGATCCTCATGGGGTCCACCATTGAATACTTTAATGTTCCTATTTGATGGTGTCATGAAATTTGAAAAACAACACAAAACACAAATGCAAATTTTTTTGGTATTATTAAGATATACTATGTAAGAAGTATGGTTAAAAAATAATGAAACAAACCTCATAAATCTCACGTGAAATAAATCTTACTATAGTGTTTGCCTTTATGTGTCCTGGGTCATTTACTTATTTATTTATTTTTGCTAATTACTGTGTCCGTACAATGATGTTTATTCCACAGGTAGTGCTGTCCAGGCTGCCCATAGGGGAATGTTTAATCTGTGACCTTAATTATGGACCACAGTGGAACTTCCATGGGAGTGAATGTCAATGCTAGCCAGGGGCTGTATTCTTTATGTCACATATGCTTCAGTGAATAAATTAGTGCATAGTTCTGAAATTTAGAAGTCGCTGTTAAGAATATATTGGGGGACCAAATTTGGATCTCCATATGACTCTGTGGTTATTAGACAAACTTCTTTAATCCCACAGAGTACAGAGGATAGTTTTTTAGACTCTACAGAATGAAGTAATATTCTCACTCCATGTTTGTTAACCTACACAAAAGACAGATTGAATTATAAAGCTCACTTGACAAATGAGCACATTTTGCTCTCTTCCTGTAGTTTTCCTCTCTTGGCTTTTGTGTCCCGTGTTTCTTCCCAAGCAGTGTTATGCAAATGACCCAATTAATGGTAGATAAAATGGTCTTCCTACCTCCCTGTGTTTGTAACTAGAAGGGCAACACCGTAAGTCACGTACCTATTCAGTGGATTCTATAGGCCACTGCGAGGGTCTGATTAGCTTGACTGTGGAAGACAATCGCAGAGGCATCTGCTTGGTTAATTTTGAGAGAAAATTTACCAGATGGAGGCTGAAGATTTAAGTGATTAGAAGGTAGTAGATTGGAATACAAATTGGATTAAAAGAAATTAGATTGATATAAATCGAATTGAGTCACAACAGTTTGTGTTGTTCGTATCAAGGGCCAGTGGATTATGGGAGAAGCAGATGCTCCAATGAGATAGGAATTAATGTGGCTTTGACAGTCCATCTGCGAAGGTCTGAATATCGAGTACATCCCTAATCTCTCTCTCCATTTATCAATGCCATAATGTTAATTAGTACTTCATTCATTAAGTTACTTACAGGAGAAAAAATCTCACCCCTCTCCCCTCTCTGCTCGAGAATTTGTTATTCTGCCAAGAATTGGAAAGGTCTCTTCAACCGAGCGAGCTACAGTTGACCGTAAGGGATAGACCTGTGTCTTTTTCCTCGTGCATTCACCTGCCTTTGGTATGAATACAGTAAGCTTGAAAATACTTGCTTATGTATTTATCTTCATAAATATATAGTTATGTGGAGACTTATGTTTATGCCTTCCACTAAAGAAGACTAGATATATTAATCTGATAATATAATAACATATATTGTACATTCTGGTTTTATAAGATATTCACTGGGATCAAATGCTTTGTTTAATAGATTATAATATTTGACATTAATATTGAGTGGCAGATTCCTCCTTGAGGGGAAAAATGAGAAAAAATTTGTTCCCATGATTCTGTAAATGTGTTTATACTCATATGTGTGTGTGTGTGTGTGTGTGTGTGTTTGTTTAATGTCTAGGCACTAGTTTATTAGTTTATGGAAAACTATAGGTTATCAACACTATCATATATTTTGACATATACTGTTTGGCCCTGATTATTAAAGGAAAAACTTAAATGAAATTAAAAGAAACACATAATCTTAAATGCTTGTGCTTACGTTGGGAATATGATCCTTTATAATCCAAAGAGTATTGACAAGCGAGACTCCTTATTACACCATTGGCCATCACAGTGAAATTCAGCATAAGGCGGTTCCATCTTGGATCCCATCCAAGGGAACTAAGCTAGTGGAGATCCAAAGGTGATCTCACCTCTAAGGCAGCTTGAAGGTGTAGACTCTAAGGACAGCCATGCAGAAATGCCCCTGTGTATAATAACCAGGCAAATATAACTTCTGGAGACTAAAGTGATGAGATGGGCAAAAATGGAACATCGAATTCTGTGATGCAAGAAGTATTTCATTAAAGGTTGTGCCAAGTCGTTCAGAAATAATTGTGGTACTGGCAAACGTGGGCTGCCTGCCAGTGTGCAGGCTGGAAGAATTTCTATTTTTATTATGTGAAGAAAGGCAGTGACTTGTGCAAAAGTGTGTTAAGTGTTGTAAAACTCTTGGTTTATCAAAGAAAATTCTGTGAGCAATGAGCTCTTCAGGCAATGTGCTTAGTGTAAGAATAATATATAGACATAAATACAGACATAGACACACATGGTCACTCCTCACCCAGGCTGAGCTGGGGCTTCTCCTGCATCTTCCCCAGACTGTGATACTTGGGTGGTTTCCATAATCAGTCTTAATATTGGTTAAAGAATCTGATATTTTAAAAATCCCCTTATCTTCTACTTCAGAAATAACCTGCCCTCCAGGAACCAGGACTGAACCCGAAGTCTGTCTGAATCCAGAAGCCAGGCACACTATTTGCTTAGGCCCTACATTTAAATATACTACGTGGCCTATTTTTCCAATTGTATTTTCATCGATCTAAGTTGATCATAATTAAAAAGTGTATTAAGCTAGAATTCCAGCAAAATTTCAGAAGGGAAAAGGAAAACAAAAAAAGCTAAAATGTAAGCCTGCAATGTGTAAAGTGTAAAGCAGAATTACTCATTGTAGTAAAGAAAAATCACTAAAACTTATTTTTCGATATTGTGAGAGTGATTAAATGCTCCCTAAAAATAATTTAGTATTCAGGAGTCAGTCCCTTGTTCATGTTTTAACACTTTAGTTTTCAACCTAATTTTCAGTTGTCTAACTGGTGGCAGTTGTCTTCATTAGGGACCATCAGTACATCAAGGTGGTTCTTATTGAGCCTGGCTAAGACACACATTGTGCTCTTATTCATGCCTTTGTTTCCGTGACTGATCCTTGGGTGTTTAATACCTTTTTTTTGCCCCAGTGAGGCTAATTAAAGAAATCAGTTGGTTGTAAACTAATGACAACAGAGATACAACCCCCTCATTTCCCGATTGTTGATGGACTTTAGACTGTTGACATATATTTGCTGTGAAATATTCTTTAGCATTTTTGTGAATTTGAGTTCCAATTACACATACTAGACAAATATATACAGAGGCCAGTAAATGTATATTAACTGCAATGATGCCACTATACTCTTTAATTTTTTTTTTTTTTACTAATGATCTCATAGGGAATGTTCAAAGATTAAATTAAGGCCTCTATTTAATAGTTGATATTTTAAAATTTCATTTAAAAGTGCTCATAAATCAATGGAAAAAGTCAACAGATTATATCAATGCCTACATCATTATTTCAAGATTTGTATCTGAGGCGGTTGGCCCATGGACCCAATTTCTGTATGGGCAGTTTAAATGAATATATCGGGCATAAACTATGTGAATGAAACAGAGGGTTCTGCATCTCATCCTTTTTCCTGTGCAGTCAATGTAGTTTTCTAAATTTGCAGTAAACTCAGAAAATGAGAAATGTAGCCAAGTTTTAATATAGTAAGTGATGTTCTGGCATCTTTGACTATAAATCAGTGTCACAAAGACCTCATGGCAGCCTGAATAAATGCTGTCCAAATAAATGGCTAACCCAGGCATGGTGGCTCAGAGTTCTGTGCTTAATCATAAGACTCACGAGGCAATTTGCTTAATCCTGCCTGCTTACGCTGGACTTAGAGAAGTCCAATTTGCGATTCAGCTGGCTGAATAAATGGATTACTACTGGCCAAGGAAATAAGAAGAATTTAGAACACTCCATGAAAGTTTGAGAAGATTTACCTAGCCAACCTCCTTCTTTGTTAGTTTAAAGAAAAGTTACACCTACCTGTTCTAAAATCCTTTCGTGTTTTTCTAGAAATGGAATGCTGAGGAAAAGGAAAGAACATACTTGGAAGGGAGAAACTACAAAGCTGTTGGAATGATGATAGCATGGAAGTGAGTTTAGAGAGAGATGGCAACTGTGAAACTAAGAGATAGGCACAAACCTGGAGAAAAAAGGAAGAACTCCCAGAAATGTATGAAAAATGGATATGAAAGTAAATATGAAATAAATTGAATAGTTATATGTTACAAGCGGAATTTTGAACATTAGAGACCTGAAGATGGAGATGAAGTCAGGAAGGAAAGAGGAGGATGGAGCATAGGAGCAGAGAGGTGAGGGATCCACTTTGAGATATATAGAATTCGAGATGATGAATGAGCCTTCAGGTGGGCACCTGAACAAAGCCTAGAGCTTTCCTTAGCTGGAAATACTAAACTGGAGATTTGGCTATTGTTGTCATAGAGATAATACCTGACAGTGAGAGGAAATGAGTTCTCCATGAAAAGAACTGAAGAGAAAAAGGTCTAAGGTACACACCTTGGGATACATTAACTGTTGAGTCAGAAATTATTAGACTCAATTCAAGCTTTTAGTTCAACGCTTTCCATAAAACTCAAAGATTATTTTGTTTTGTCTCCCATTTATGATGAAAATTCATAGCAAAAGTAACCAGTAACAATGTTCTTTTTTAAAAATGTCAACAGCACTTTGTATATCTCTAAAAAACCAAAACTTAGTAATTCTTGCTTCTTTGAAAGCAGGATACCCATGGGGAATATTAGGAAAACATCATTACACTCTTTTAAAATTTGTACACTTTGCATTTTCTTTCAGATTTTTAATTGCTGCTTATTTATAAAATCTAAATTATCAGAGTTTGATGCATTGACTACTTGACAGTAAAAGCAACTTCCTATGTTTTAAAAATACCACCCTATTCTAAATTATCGTTATTTTTGTCTTTCACAAACGTATAACTCTATCCATTTTCATTCCCCTGCCTGTCAGCATTTTCTTTCCTCTTCATAATCCAGAATAATTCTATGCGTTCCACTCCTTTTGCTTTGTGACAGGAAAGCATTGCATTTCAAGAGTGGGTAGGTGGAGGTTAATATCATGTCCACATGGTAATAACCTGGGAAAACCTGGTGATGATCAGTTTCATTTGATCCCTCATCTGATAAGGCTTCAAAGTAAATGGACTGAGTGGAAAATAATATTTTCCTAACTTTTCTAGGAACTGCAGATTTTTTTTGAGAGACCCAAGGAATCGAGTCTCATATATTTTAGTGAAACATAATTCAAGCAGAAAAAAACCATTTTAAAACATTTATAGCACTCCCATTTGCTGTTTTTCTCCATTCAGAAAAAAAAGCTCTTTTTTCTCTGTGCACACAGAATCTTTTAACTGAAAAGTACACTCAGTATTTCTGTTGCAGCAGTGATGTTATCTAGTGGTCATTTTGCTCTGAAACAAAAGACATCTCTTGAAAAGAAATTTAAGTTTCATTGAATCACTTACTTTTAAAAGGCATCGACAGATAATCATAAATAGACAAATTAAAGAGAAAATAGATCCCCAAATGAAAAGTATCCTGATAATTAAGGTAACCTATATTCCTTATCTACTTAAAGTAACTTCAATTTGCAGTCTAAGTGTAACCATTTGCATAGCCTTACTATAGATGTCATTTCAAAATCATTATGATTTACATAAGAAAACTACAGACAAATTTTTTTGAAAGAGATTAATCTAAGTTTATATTTATTTATTATTTTAATGGAATGCATAAAGTCAGGGAAAAATTTAAACTCAAAAATCTTCTACAGGATTCTAAAAATTTGAAAACAGATTTTTATTCCAAGCTTAAGAGCTATTTGTAGCTGATTAGACATGGCCTCTCTTCAACCTATTTCATATTACAAGTCTTGTCTAGGATGTTTGAATTACACTTCTGCATGAAGTAAAAGTGAATTTAGATGTATATCCTGCAATTACTTCCCCAGAAATGGGATGCTGTTACCTGTGTTCAGTTTGATCAACTTTGAGTGCAGTAGCCAAAGACAAAGTGGTAAGTCCAAGTTGTATTCAGCTACCTTTATAAACCTTCTTTACTCCCAAGCCAGAAAGCTACTGTACAATGTAAAAATAATAACAACAATTTGTCCATTCCCACATTCAAGAGAAAATCTTTCTTTTCATCTTTTGGATCAGTATACTGTTCTGCGACTTGAGCCTTTTACTGTAAGAGGTCTAGCCTTAATTTAAAGATACATAGTCTCATATGGGTGCAGTTTAGAGGTTTCAAGGAAAAATATGTTGCTTTAAAAAGTAGAAAATGATTTTGCCTTGACCACCTCTTTAAACTACTGATAAGAGTTAATTTCAGACAATGTTCTGGTAATATTGCTGTTTCTGTCATGTCATTTACCCTAAGTCATGTTGTTATTGCGCTCTCAACAAATTTAGTTTGATATACCTAAATCCTTTCTAAACATATAATGGAAAAGTACTCAAAAATAGATGTTTCTTGTGTATTAATCATGCAGTGATTTAAAGATTTTTGTAATGAATAGTTATCAGTGTTGGTATAACCTATTTCAATAAAATAGTTTAGAATAACACAAAGAGCTGTTAAGCATCAACATTTGCTTAAATCCCACTGAATATGATTTACAAATCATTTCTTCAGCACACCTAACAGTAATGTGTGGCATTAAAATGATACACATCCAATTTACCATGAACCACAATAGAAGCTTTCTTTAGCGGTTATAAAGATTTTTTTTTGTCTTCTTTTTCTAAAAAAAATTGACATATTTTACATATGTGGGGTGCGTGGGATATTTTGTTACATGCATAGAATGTGTAATGATCAAATCATGTTATTTGAAGTGTCAATCACTTTGAGTATTTATCATTTTTCCATTGGGAACAATTCAAGTCCTCTCTTCTAGCTACTTTGAAATGTACAATACATTGTTGTTAACTGTCGTCACTCTGCTTTGCTATGGAACACTAGAACTTACACCTTCTATTTAACTTCATATTTGTACCCAGGGACCAGTCTCTCTTCATCCCCCTTACCCATACATCTCAGCCTCTAATATCTATCATTCTACTTTCTGCCTTCATGAGATCAAATTTTTTAGCTCCCACATATGAGTGAGAACATGCAATATTTGTTTTTCTGTATCTGACTTATTTCACTTAACATCTTCTAGTTCCATCGATGTTGCTCCAAATGACATTTCATTCTTTTTTGTGGCCCAATCATATTCCATTGTGTATATCTACCACATTTTCTTTGTCCATTCATCTGTTGATAGCCACTTAAGTTGTTTCCAAGTCTTTGTTGTTGTGAATAGTGCTGTGATAAACACAGAAGGGCAGGTTTCCCTTTGATAAACTGATTTCTTTTCGTTTGGGTAGATACCTAGTAGTGAGATTGCAGGATTGTATGGTAGCTCTATTTTTAGTTTTTTGAAAAATATCCATACTGTTTTCTATAGTATTTGTACTAATATAGAGATTTTTGATTAAAATCTAACTGCCTATAGCTCCATTGAGAGAATAACAAAAGTTATATGTTTATTTGTGCATTTATATAACATTGATAGAGCACCTAATATTTTCATCTGTAGAGTTTAATACAGTATATGGCAAAGCTGACTTAGATACAGAGCTGTGAAAAACATGGACCCTTCAGGGAAATGCAGGTAAGGAATATCATTCAGAATGACCTTCAGTTTGGTAGGTGGGAACAGGCAGTAGCAGAAAATCAGAGTAGAGAGATAGGCTGAAGATGTATTTTGAATGACATACTATTGTATAAAAAGGACTATATCTGGTAGAATAGTGGTTCCTTGTCTTTATGGGGTCACAGACTCCTTTTAGCATAGAGGTTATACTAATAAAAATATTATAAATTATAATAGTGCTAGTAATAGCAGCAAGGATTTACTAAGTACTTACTGTGCACTCAGCACATGCAAAAATTTAATTCAATTTTCCCAGCAATGTTATTGAGTTGATACTACTGCATTTTATGGATAAAGAAACCAAGATATGAAGGCGATAACAAATTTCTTTGAGTACATACTTCTTTCTAGCATTTGAATTACAGTGACTTCACGTCACAGTCTTACAGATGGAGAATCTATGTTAACTGACAAAGATGTCATTATTTATTAAAAAGGCACCTGTACACATACACAAAAAAATTTGCATTCAATTTTTGAGGTATTATTCCATAATAGCCTCCATTCCACAAAAGCTGGTCCATGATTTAAAAGTCATATTTAGAAAGATATCCAGTTAATTAAGGTAACTTATTTATCAATGCAATAAGATTCACATCTTAGACCAACTTCTTTAGTAGTTGAATATCGACAGGAAATTAACAAGCCTAAAATCTGTCATTGTGTGTATCACTTAGGTATGCTGCAACTAATGCATTTGACTCATGACAGTTATACATTTTTTCATAATGATTCAGCCATTATTATTTTAAGAAAACATCTGTATTTATAATACTATTTTTAATTTTATCTTTTAAAAATCTTTAGTATATATACTATATAGTAAAAGAAGTTTGTCTGCAATTTTAACTAGGGTTGTTGAATCTCAGTTTAAACTGAAAATATGTCAGGTTTGAGGAAAATATGTCAAGATGTATAGGAAAATCTTTTAAAAGCTAAATAGTTAACAAAGCTTAGTACACATGTATAAAATGTCATTGCTGGGGGGAATGGCATTTTCTAAACATTGACCCTGGATCCTTTGGCATCTACAGATGCTGAGATTAATGCTACTACTACCAAATTTTCAGAATATATTCTTTAGGAAACAAAATAGAAGGCCAAAATTTTGTCACTCTATTTAGAGTTTATTTAAACAGAATGTCATTTTCTGACAACCTGTTCATAGTTTCCAAATAAATGTTGATGATTTTCAGAAAATTAAACATTATTAAACAATTTAATGAGTTGGAGATAATTTCATTACATCACCTTTTGTAAAGCCAGATGTAATTTTACATCACATCAAAATAGTCTAAGTTTGATAATAAGAAGCTAAATTTCAAAGATATTTTCTTAGAATAGGGATTGTTTTCGTCATTGTAAGACAAATCTGCATAACCCATGAAAACCTCTGATTTGGTGGCAAATCACTCTTGAAAAAATGCTTTCAACCGTGTAAGATGTAGCAAATTGATTTGCAATAGCGTTGGATGAATATCCAGGGTAATATATCAGGTCCTTACTGATTTGCTAGAAAATGAATTTATAAAGTAGAATATTAATTTTTTATTTCTCAGGAGGAAAATCATCCCTAGCAATTTTCTGGAAAACTTTCAAGTTAGTGGTTTTAAAATTTCTCTTCAGCATTACCTAGATATTCCCATGGGTTCACCTTTGAATCCATTGCCTTCATCTACTGATTCTAACTTACACAAACCAGTCCTGCACCCCCCTGATGCTGACGTTCTGTCTGTCACTGTGCCTGCTTGTTCAGGCAAAATCAATGGCTCTGTGCCTTGGATGTGGGCAGCCAGAAAATGTAATAATATTTTTAAAGTTATTAAAATTTCCCAATGAAGGCACTAAATATCATGGAGTGGCAGAGAAATATCACAGGGAAAAAGTATTCCAATTTTAATATTTTCAGCAATTTCTGTTTACAGTAGATAAGTAAAGATCTGAAATAAAATTCTGAAATTCAGAAAAAAAAGTTTGACGAGTCTGTATTTGTTACCTTCTCCCAAAAGAACAACCCATTCACACTGAGTATGGAAGGAAATTTTGAAGATCTTTGATGAAGATTATATTAATATTTTACATAATGAATGAAATATTTACTTTTCAAATAACTATCCATTTACCACCAGTTGGTCTTAGTTTAAAATGATTTATTGAACCATGTATTTATTACTATTGTAAATAAATTTTATAGAAATTTAAGGATAAATTCCAAATGTTATATAAGCTATTTTTTAAGTCTTTTAAATAACTGTTAACTTTTGGAGGGTTTTCCAAGAAGGTATGTAGATACCCATTGCTTTTGATAGTAGACACAAGACCTACAAGAGCCAACGTTTCTAATCTATAATTTTATTAAGTGTATGAATATTAATCTAAAGTGTGTATCTTTAAAAATTTGCTTTCTGTTCATAAATTTAAATTGCTATCCATTATCCTCTCTTTTCGATATGTCTACTAAGATATCATTGCTGTGACAACCATAAAGAGTGTCATCATTTTACAGATCAATTAATTTGTAGCAATTTACTCGTCCAGTTGCCTCAATTTTGGGACGAAGGAATAGTACCATAGAAAAGTTTAGATAATTGCTTTAAGGTCATAAAACTAACCATGCAAACAAAAAACAACTGAAATCTGGTACATGGGACTTTCAGTTTAAGTCTTCCAAAATAGGGGTAAGAGGAGGGGTATAGAGAAGAAAAAGTCATCTTGAAAATAGAGCTTGGACTGACAGCTAAGATAACTGGGACCATCTAGTCTCAGTTTTGGAGAAAGAAACTTCAGTTCTTTGATACTCCATTTTTTTCTCCTCATCTGTAAAATGGAGATTTGGGATAAGATGACTCCAATAACTCAGTCTCCTGCCCGTTGGACGTGGGAAGCTGGGTTGCAGGGACGCTGCAGGTCTCTGTATTGTACAACTGAAAACTTTCAGGATCAAGGCTGCCTTTTGAGTTGGATAAGAAAACTCTTGTGTCCTCGTCAGTTCCCTTTCACACAATAAGCTGTTTAGTTTTAGGACATTGAAAAGCCATGTTGAAATTTTGTAAAAAAAAAGTAGTATTTCTAGGTCTCGATTTCGATGACGTTTCTAATCTAAACTTATTTTTATTAACGTAACACTGCTGTGCCTCCAGAAGAAATGGAAGTCTTATAAATTTATTTAGACCAACAGCAAATTAGAAAATCTCCTGAAAGAGTTTCGGTAAGGCCGGAAAGAATAAAAAAGCCTTTGTGTTCTCCAAATATCGACCTTACCACCACATCCTACCACATCACAGGACCTCTAGAAAAAAAACAAAAAGTTATCTCATAGCCCTTTTCCTTTCCCTTCTCCCTCATAAGGGAAGTACACTTGAATTTAATCATCATGAAGAATTCAAGGTTGAAAAAATTGTAAGAACAGACTTGGTGGAATGATGGAGTGATAGAGTGAGTCATTAATTCCATTTCATTGCATATTACCTAAGCTCACTAATCAATGTGGACAGTGTTTGCAGTGGCACTGAGATACGTTTTTTCCAATGGAGAAAATTTTGAATAAGATTTCTTTTGACAAACAATAAATCAGTAACAACTTTCCTTTGAATCTTGTGTAAAGCTATCAGAGTAGTCTAGCTAAAATATTTCAAGCATTAAAACGTTAAAGCAAGAATGACCCTTAGAAAAAAGAATCATTTTTTAATATGATTAGAGTTTTGTGGGCTAAATTTTGGGAAGAATATTTATAGTGGCTTACAGAAGGGAAAAATAGATATACTGAATGCCTACCACCTATCCTGGTGATATATATGTATTATTTCTTTAAATCTTCTAACCCAATTCTTGAGACATGGATGTTCTGCTTAACACCTGGTACAAGTAAAGCATAAATATTAGCTGGCTAATAACCTATGTCATTTATTTCTACCACACTGCTTCCTTCTTATTGTGATATGTCAAACAACTTTTTTCTTTCAAATAGTGCTACTATACCTCCCAAATCTGGAGGTATCTGTGGTCACATTCAAAATTGGAATAATCCTAGTACATTCTTCCTGGATTGATTTTATTCAGATAATTTGGGAGGAGATATTTTATTAAAAGAAACACAGTTATTATGAAGTAAGACATACTGTTACATATATTTCTAAGAAAGAAAGAAAAAACCAGAGGCTGCATAAAAATTTTGCTGGAGGAAGTGTATTTCACACACTACCCCCAATTTGCCAAAAATAACTTCTGCTGGCAAAAACATTCAGAAAAATTTAAATTGCATTGCTTAACTTGTGGAAGGACCAATTGTTGACAGGGCTATCCAGTTTGTGTATGAAAAATAAAGCATAGTTCAAGGAAATACTATAACCCAACTGAATAATGAGGCAGGAGCATTTTACTTTGGGACACATGAAATGAAATCAACAAGTGTTATTCTAGGTTCTTCATTCTCTTTTATTATATTATATAATTGAAATCATTTCCTGAAAACAAAAGCTCTGTGGCACTCACTGCAAATGCATTGTTATTGACTGAATAAAATTAAATTTATCTATATTCATGAATTATAATTTATACTTCACTTTCAAAAAATTTGAAGAGCTAATAAACCACTCAACTTTTAAAAAATTAAATATTTTACCAAAAAATCATTACAAAATCATTGTTTGAGAGTCTGTGAGGAGCAGAAATAATCCATTATGTAAATTTGGGTGCTTAGAACACTATTCAAAGATGCTTGCATCAGGCTGTCTAATTTGCTCTTGTTGTGGAATGCTTACATCTAGCAAGGTGTAAGTACATGATCTTCTCCTGGTAAACCTGCTAAAAATGCAGGTTCTTAAACCCTTTCACTGGTAATTTCTGATGCATCTGATGTAGACCAAGAATCTGCATTTTAAAAATTATCCCAGTGCTTGCTTTGGTGGTGGATATACTAAAATTGGCACAATATGGAAGAGATTAGCATGGTGCTGGACAAGGATGACAGGGAAATTTGTGAAGTGTTGAAAACAATCCCAGATGATTCTAATGCAGGTAATCTGAGAATCACACTTTCAAAAAAAGGAAGATGTTTTCTGGTCTAATTATGACTAGTAGCATTCGCGTGATTCATTTCATTGAAACCAAATTTAAAAGAAGGTTTTGGAATTTGCCTAGATGCATTACACAATCTTTATTTTCTCCTCTAACAATTTTTTTTTAATTTTTATACTTTTATTTTGACATAATTTTACACTGATAGAAAAGTTGCAAAGACAGTATAGAGAGCTCCCATTTAGCCATACAATGGAATACTACCCAGCAGTGACAGTGAATGAACTGGCATTATATGTATTTGTATTAATATAAATAAATCTCATAAACATAATGTTAAGCAAAGTTACAGAAGGATACAGGTAGTATGACTTGATTCATATGAACATGTAAATACATGGAAATCCCTCTAACCTTTTTTAAGAAGCTTGCCACATTTTGGATTAGATATTGAGTTGTAATTCTGTCTCTACTAAATATTCAGTTATGGACCAGCCCATGTGACTATTTCACAGCTAACTTCCTTGGACTGTAAAAATAAACATTTGGATGTTCACTTACAGGACCTTCTGATAAATTTCCATTTTTTTCCTTTATAATTGCTAAAGAGAGTTGAATATTATTTCTTAAGTTAAACCTTGATCAATTGCCCAATTAATAATTGAGATACAAAAAAATGCTAGACATGGTATCATTCACAAGTGAAGTTAGAATTGTAGATAGTTATTCTGACACATTGTTAGTCTCTTTCAAATAGGGTTCCTGACTATTTCCCATTGTATGGGCAATATTAACATTGCTGTCAAAGTAATTTTTTTCTTCTGAAATATGGAGAAAAGAGTTTTATGATCTTATGTAAAATAAATTTTAAAATGAACTAAGTAATGGAAAGTGATATTCAGGTACTCTGGAGCTGGGTGGTAAACTTTTTCTATAAAGGACCAGATAGTAAATATTTTCAGCTTCATAGGTCTTTCTTGCCTCCTCCTCTTCCTCACCCTCCTCCTCATTTTTTTTAACAACACTTTAAACATATAAAAACATTCCTAGCTCACATTTATACAAAAACTGGTTAGAGCAGTGCTTCTCAAACTTCACTGTGCATACACATCCCTTGGGGGGATCTTGTTAGAATGCAGATTTGGATTTTATAGGTCTAGAATTGGGCCCAAGATGCTGTAATTCTAATATATCTTTTGAAGATGCCCATCTTACACATTGGGGGACCATACTTTCTTTAAAAAAAAAATTTGGACATTTTTTTAAAAAATCATTTTTAATTATTATAAATCATTTTTAATTATAATAGTTGCTTGTGTATATGGAGTATATGTGATATTTTGATACAGGCATATGGTGTATAATAATCAAATCAGGGCAATTGGGGTATCCATCGCCTCAAGCAATTATCACTTCTTTGTGTTACTCATTGAGGGAGCACACTTTCATTATCAAAACTCAGGATTAAACTTTCATGGCATATCGTGTGATGAACAGCCCTTCCACTGTTCAGTTCTGTGTCCCCAATGAGTTTTGCTGACAACTCGGTTTTGTTTTTTGATCAAATAATACAATTGTTTTGGCCAATAGTAGAGATTACCCTCTAGTTTAGTGGTACTTCATAATTTTAAACTATGCAAACTACTAATTAGCCACTCATATTTTCAGATTTCTTTGAAAACTTGATGAAAACTACACCAGCCTCCACTACCACTACTCACCCCCACCATATGCAATAATACCCTGTTTTACACACAATTTCAAAGAATTCATGAATTACATAAGACTTATCCGCTGACTTCACCTTAAAGACTGCTGCTATAGTTGTGTAATATCTGAATTTAAGGGATATCATAATTTAATAACATCTTGAAATTTAGATTATAAATATATTTTTATATATCCGTTTATTTCTCTAATCTATCTATCTCTGTATCTTTCCAATCTATCCATCTATCTGGGTGGTGAGAACTTTTTATTTTATGATCTAATTAGCCATTGTAGGCCTGATGATTACATTTAAAATCTTATATATAAATGAAGAAAATGACCCAACTGTGGTTAATAGTGCACACAAATTGTTACATACCCGGTACTAAACTTGTTCACGGTGCCCTTTTAGTCATTGCTTTTAAAAAATTCCTTGAGATATAATTCGTAATTCATATACAACAAAATTCACCCATTCGAAGTTTACAATATGATGGGTTTTTTTATTACATTCACATAGTTGTGTAAACATCACCATAATCAATTTTACATTGTTTTCATCACCCCTTAAAGAAATTTCATCCTTATTAGTAAGTAACTTCTCTGTCCCCTTCTCCCCAGCCCTAGGCAACCACTAATCTACTTTTTATCTCTATGGATTTTCCTATTCTGGTTATTTCACGTAAATGGAATTATACAATATTTAGTCCTTTGCAACTAGCTTCTTTCACTTACGTTTTCAATGTTCATCTGTGTTATAGTGAGTATCAATTCTTCATTCTTTTTTGTTGCCGAATAATATCTCATTGTATAGATATAGCACATTTTATTTATCCATTTATGTTGGACATTTATTTTATTTATCCATTGATCGTCATCCATTTAGTTCATAGACATGTGGGTTGTTTCTTTTTTGACTGTGGTGAATAATACTGCTTGAACATTTATACACAAGTTTTTACGTGAATATATGATTTCACCTTGGGGGGGTGTATGTATCTAGGAGTGGAATTACTGGTTTGTATGATAACTACATGTTTGACATTTTGAGAAACATTCAGATTGTTTTCCAAAGTGACTGTACCATTTTACATTGCCACCAGCAATGTGGGAGGCTTTTACTTTTTTCACACCCTGACACTTACCATTTTACATTTTTTCGATGATGGCTGTCCCAGTGGGTATGACATATATCCCATTGTAGTTTTGATTTGCATTTTCCTAACAGCTAATGATTGTGAGTATCTTTTCATACTGGTTATTTGTCTAACTTCCTGGCCAAATTTGTCTAATTTCTTATCTTTTGCCCATTTTAAAATTTGGTTATTTATATTTTTATTGAGTTATAAGAGTTCTTTATATATTATTCTAGTTTAAGTCCCTTATCAGATATTTTATTTGAAATTTTTTTTTCTGACTCTGTGGATTGGCTTTTACTTTTTGATGTGGTCTTCCAAGCACAAACGTTTTAAAATTATATGAAGTCCAATTTATCTTTTTCCTCTTTTGTCCCTTGCGCTTTTCATGTCATATTCAAGAAAGTTTTGCCTAACTCAATGTCATGAAAATTTGCTTCTCTAATTTCTTCTAAGCTTTATAGATTTACTTCTTACTTTTAGGTTGTGGGTGTTCTTTTGAAGTTTTTATAACAGTGGGAGTAAAGTTACTGGAAGCATATGCTGATGCTATAACACTAGCATCTGTATGTAACATAGTTTGTATATGTTATAATGATAAATGAGTAAGATTCTCTGAGTGCTCAGTAGACATGCTGAATTCTAAATCATATTGCTAAATAGTTTTGATATTTCCCCTCTTTTTCTTTTATGAGTCTATTATTTTATATTACATTCAATAAGTATTAGTGTATTTCTGGTTTTATTCTTGCCTTATCCAGGTCCATTGCAAAATAAGGTAGAGAACTATTTGATATAGTAAATACCAACTTTGTAGCTTGGCCAATTGACTTTCTCACTTTTAACAACAGAACAATTTTTACAGTAGAGAGAATGTAGGTCACTGCATGTGGTAGATTAGAGAAGAACAAGGAGAATATCTAAATAAGATGTCTGTAACATACTATATGCCTGTCATATGAAAAGTGACATAAAACCCTTGATGTATTTTAGGATCAGAGTCTATGGCTGTGTATCCAGACTTCTTACATTTGAGAATATGTTACTGATTTGCAAACTATTAATATGATTAGCCCCTCATAGTTAAATACTTTGGGAATTTTTTTGATTATAGCTTTCAAAAGAATTGTTACTTCTATATTCTGTAAATTCTTCATTGACTTTAGGGACCCAGTACTCAATGATATATAATATTTATTAGTGTTATGTGTACTGCAATTACCTGTTCATATACTTTGGTTCTCTTTAGATCTTTTTTAAAATTCTGAACTGTATTATGTAAATTACTCTTTTGCTTTGAGTACCTAACACTTATAATGTATATGTTATTTTCCGGATCTGATGTGATAAACAATGGTAGTCAGCAACCTTTAAAAGTTAATCCTCTTCAAAAAAGAAAAGGTCCATTCATGACCAAATTGAATTCCACTTATTAAGTTAAAATATGCATTTTCAATTAATATTAAAAGTGAGCCAGAATAACCTAAAGGAGTAAATATTGCTTCTTTTTATTGAGCAGAAATATGCTAATATTAGGTGATTGGTTGGAAAATTACAAGAGCAAACTCTTAAGAAGCTCTTATGTAGATCATTATGTCTCCAAACGTGGTCATTCCTCTCAGCATCTCCATTTCATTTATTTGCAGACATTATTGACACCTTAAAAATTAAAAGTATTCAAAACACCCCATTATACAAAATTTAATCTTAAAATAGCAGCAGGTCATGCTCTTCCTATTTCTTATACCCCTTATTGCCCGCCTTCCATTGCATTCACAGGAAGTCATTGGCGGCTATCCCTCTTCCTTACTACTGTGTATGAGGATACACCAATTCTATCACATATTTATTTCATGATGTGCCATATATCTCCCTCCTTCTTTTCTACCTGAACCACCATTTCCCAAGGTCAGATTCTTTATATTTTTCTCTTGGAATATTTAAATAACTCTCGACTATCATTTTGCCTCCATTGCTATCCATCATTTATACTGCAGACTGAAAGTATCTTTATAAAACAAAGAGACTCATGTCCCTGTGCCCTCAAAATGTCACTCATATAGACTAAAAGTCACACTCTTTAGCATGATATTTAAACCCCTTTCAGCTCAATCTCTAAGACTACCTGATACCTTTTCCTGCTATGTCAACTTCCTCCCTGATTATGAAATGTATCATGCACATATTCTCATTTCTTCTGTGTTTTTGCTTATGGTGTTCCTTCAATCTGAATGCTTTCTCCCTTAATTGTTATATTTCCATTCTTTATAGCTCAATTTAAGTGCTCCCTTTTCTGGAGCTCTCCTTATTATGCTCAAGTTAGAGTAAATATTCTTTTTTGCTCTCTGCCTGTAATGCATTTCTTATATAACTTTATGCAACATTATTTTATTTTAGCATAGAAATTTATACCTGAGTTCCTCAGTCAGACGCACCTTGGTTCAAATCCTGCCTCTACTGCTTACTGCATCTACACTTTTGGGCATTTGATGTCATTTCCTAAGCTGCTTCCTCATCTGTTAAATTGTAATGATATTTGTACATAATTTGCAGGTCTCTTTTTGTGTTAAAGTCTAGTGATATAGGCCAGGAGTGGTGGCTCACTCTTGTAATCCTAGCACTCTGGGAAGCTGAGGTGGGTGGATCGCTCAAGGTCAGGAGTTCGAGACCAGCCTGAGCAAGAGCGAGACCCCGTCTCTACTAAAAATAGAAGGAAATTATTTGAACAACTAAAAATCTATGTAGAAAAAATTAGCAGGGCATGGTGGCACATGCCTGTAGTCCCAGATACCTGGGAGGCTGAGGCAGTAGGATTGCTTGAGCCGAGGAGTTTGAGGTTGCTGTGAGCTAGGCTGACGCCATGGCACTCTACTCCAGTCAATAGAGTGAGACTCTGTCTCAAAAAAAAAAAAAAAAAAAGTTTAGTAACATAATATCGGCATGGTAAATAATATCTGTGTGTGTATTCCAGGTACTTGCCACTTGTCTTTCTTCCCCAGGAGACAGGAAGCACTTTGAGGACAGAACATTATTTTTATTCATCTTAGTACCCATTCCAACATGTTGGTCCCAAAAGAAAATCTCTTGTTCTGTTTTACTTTTGCTCGTCGTGATTCATAGAACATGTTGAACCTAAATCATTAAAATTAACATATGAATTTAGTGCTACATTGCCTCATTCCACAAAGGAGTTGGGATGACTTAGGCGATGCATAAAGAACAAAAAAGGGAAACATGAATTAAATAACGATATTAAGTTATTCATTTGAATAATTGGAGAGTTTAATGTCACCATTATGAACCCAAGTGAAACAGAAGGTGTAAATAAGAAAATAATAAAGCTTGTGTCCCTTCGGTCATGTTTTGTAGGATCTCGTCTTCGCCAAGAAGACTTTCCCCCTCGGATCGTGGAGCACCCTTCGGATGTCATCGTCTCTAAGGGAGAGCCCACCACTCTGAACTGCAAGGCGGAGGGCCGGCCAACGCCCACCATTGAGTGGTACAAGGATGGGGAGCGGGTGGAGACTGACAAGGATGATCCCCGTTCCCACAGGATGCTTCTGCCCAGCGGATCCTTGTTCTTCTTGCGCATTGTGCATGGACGCAGAAGTAAACCCGATGAAGGAAGCTACGTTTGTGTTGCAAGGAACTATCTTGGTGAAGCAGTGAGTCGAAATGCATCTCTGGAAGTGGCATGTAAGTGAACTTAATGAACATGCACATTTACTTTTATTTATTTTTAGTAGACTTTGATTTGTTTCCGTAGATGCTAAAGAATAAAAAAATCAACACACTCTAAATAATTTCACTTTGCCTTCTTAGAAATCTCGTCAAATAATACCAAGTCAGAGTGTTGCAATAAATTTGTTTATATTAAATTAATGTGGCAATTATGTTATTATATGAAAGCAAGGTGTCAATCATGCTGTTCATATTTAAAATTTGAATTATTAATGAGAAATATAATCAATTATTAAAGTTGGCTATGTTAAAATGAAAAGTTTATGTGTAACATGGAACCAAATACAAGGCATAAATTCAATATTGTCCTATTTCTGTTATCTATTTGTATATAAGTAACTATATATATACATATACATATATATTTACTTCTACATCTAACTTTTATCAGGCAACTTTAAAATATTCTATTATTCTCTAGCTTATATTAGCTGTTTTACTTCTACGCTGAATTCAGGAATTATTGCCCTAGGTATGGAGGGGTGAACACCAACAATATGTGATAAAGGTCATCGGAGAAGAAATCTGCTTTCTGTGGGAACCGAATGTTCTTATATAGAAGGGTTTCTCATTTCAACTTATTCTTGGTAATCAGCAATAGCTAATGACTTGCCCTGCCTTTGGCGCTTTTACGTATTTATTTATTCATTGCATAGCCCAAATAGCAGTGGTAAATCAAGATATCAATATTTTGCATGTATTTGAATATTGACTCCATAAATTCATGGCTCATTTTCCAGAACAAATTAAAAAATATGATATATTTCTTTTTCTGATTTATAAGTGAGGATTTGAGGTTGTAATTTCAACAATATCATAAGATTTTGTATTATCTATTCTGAGGAAAGACTTCATCTACAATTAATTGTGAATAAGATGGCAATAATTATTGCCTAAAGATGTTTGTACTTTTCAACTTTCTGGTTGTAAAGTAGGTATTCAAAGATAAGAGAGTTGAAACATTTCAGGCTGCTTGAGTCTTATTTATATAGCTGGGAGGCAAGTACTCTTAACAAATAATAGCTCATGGGCACATGTCTTTCTTTTGGTAAACAAAATAATACTATTTCTTTCTTTTCTTTTTCAAAAGACAGGATCTTGTTCTGTTGCCCAGTCTGGAGTGCAGTGGCTTGATCATAGCTTACTCTAACCTCTAACTCTTGGGCTCAAGTGATCCTCCTGCCTCACTTAGCCTCCTGATTAGCTGGGACTGCAGGTGCACATCACCATGCCCGTCTATTTTTTTTTAATTTTTTTTTGTAGAGACAGGGTCTGGCTATCTTGCCGAAGCTAGTCTCTAACACCTGGCCTCAAGCACTCCTCCTACCTTGGCCTCCCAAAGTGCTGGTATTATAAGCATGAGCTACTATGCCTGGCCCAAATTATTTCTTAGGTAGCATCCCAGTGAAAGCTTTTGTTCTCTAGTGTCCTGTCTTCCGATTTATAGTTTCTTCTGAGAAACCTAGAACCCACTGATGCCTGAAATGTGTAACTCTAATAGGAACAGACTAAAAGAATCTTAAGACATTATTTTTGTTTGAGAAATACCTTGAGAGATGAGCATTAGAACTTTAACTAGCAATACCGTCTTTCCCTGGACACCAAGTAATTTTATTTTTATAAAATGATACTTTAAAAAGCACTTAAATGCAGTTTAGTGAGATTTGAAATATATACACAAAACTTCACAAATGCTCATATTCCTAAAGATTCCATTTTTATCCTGAAATATCTTACTTCTGGAACTTTTCAAACATATTAAAATATAACAATGACAAATTTGATTGATTTTTCCCCCATCAGATCCTTTTATGGTAAATATGACAGGCATTATTCTCCCATTTTGTAGATAAAGAAAATCAATCCCAGAATGCTTAAATATTTACCAAGATTCAGATAGTAAGTTAATGGGGAATCCTAGACCAGATCCTGAATCTTCTAGTTTTTAGTTTTAGGAAATTGTGCCATATTTGAAGAAACACTCTAAATGAAATCTCATCTATTTTACATAAGTGAAGATTAAGAATATTTATTTTTTTCACAAAATTTTTCTTTTTTCTACTCTGCAGCAAATAACTAGTTTAAATCCTTAAAAAAATTTTACTTCTCAAAATTAAAGTTTATCTAAATTGGCCAGTCATTATATTGTTGAGCAGTTATAAACTTATTATTTTTTTCTGAGCCTTAGCTTAGTTAAAATTACTCCCAGAACACAAGCATCTTTTATTTTTATTTCATCTAAAAGGATTGCTTTCTTTCCTAATTGCATCATTAATAATGAATCAAACTGTTTTAAGAGGAAAATTTTAAACCACGATTTTTTTCATGTAATGTGACAGTAACTTTTTTTTTTAATTTTGAAATAAATGAACTTTAAGACATGCTTGAATTACTTATGACCTAGAGAAGAAAATAAGAAAGCTTCCGAATTGGATTTAGCTAGTGAATAAAATTCTTTCTTCTAATGCCATGTCAACAGTTCATGCCATTTGAGGCATCAGAAGATCAAATAATATTCATTTATATGTTGCTCATCTCTTTCCATTAGCTCATCAGTCTTCTCTCTTTCCTTATGTATTTCATAAAAGATATTAATGTGGAATTTGGGGTCAAAGCGTCATGAATTTTTAATACCTATTGGTAACTGAGGTGTATTTTTATAAAATGATAGAGGAAAAGCTGTAGATTATATAAATGTTTGACCTTACATTTTAGAATATTCAACATACATGCTGAATCATAATACATCCAATTCTTCATCTTTTAACAGAAAGTAGATATCTGCTGGAAAGGGTGGTAAGGTATAGTAATGAAGAAGACATATTCCAATCTATTCTTAAAGAGCTCACACTCTCGTTGGGATGACAAAGCTATAAATAATTGTCGTAACAAATTAAATAGACAATAAACCCTATTATAGAAATACATGAAAGATACTGTGGGAACTCTGAGAGGAAATATTTAATTCTTCCTAGACAGATGAGTTTGAGAAAGGATTCTAAAAAGATACGTTATTTGAGTTCTGATTTGAAGGTCAGGTGATAATGTCCCAGGTGGAAATTGAAATGAAAGATCATGCTGGTAAAAAAAGTGGAAGCCTGAAAGGACACTGTATTTGAAGAACTGCAGGTAGCTCGATATGAGGTTGGGGATAGAATAAGTTGGACAGGTAGGCATGTGCTGCCTCAAAATCTAAACCTTTTTGTTATGAGAGAGAAGAGTCTTTGAAAGAGAATTGAAGATTGTGTTTAAAGGGATGATGATTGAAGTCAGAGAGGAGTTAAGTAGCTGTCAAATAATTCAGAAAAGAGTTGATGTTTGAGTCTTAAACTGAAAATAGCAGTGAAGGTTGAAAGGAGGAAATGGTTTGAAACATATCTAGGAATTATAAATCATATCACTTTATGGTCAATTTGGAGGGATAGAGAGTAATTGCCAGATCTTTTTTTATTTATGGTTGATTGGATATATAGTGCTACCATCCATAGGGAGGGGGAGGTATAGGAGAAGTAACTTCAGTGGGATTAGGAGAGCGTGGTAAGCCTCGGCTGTATTGTCTCACATACCAATGAGATATCAAGCTTTATTCCTCATGTTCCATTTAAAATAAAGCTTCTGGAATTGAGAATAGAGGTCTTTCCCAGTTAGAGGTTGAAGCCAGGGGAGTAGACAGAAGTAGATGTGATTGCCCAGGCAGGCTGTATGCAGGCAGCAATGAATAGGGCTCAGATCACTCCCATTTCTTGGAGCAGCAGTATTTCCTGATGGGCAAGGGAAGAAGTGTAGGAGGCTTAGGTTTAGGAGAGGTATCGGAGTGACAGAATATGGGCAGTGAGGTGACCAGAAAAGCCAATAAACACATTTATTAATGAAAAAAGTGATGGAAACAATGCATATGCCACATGGTGGCCAAAAACAGTACCAGTGGTCTCTACCAATGAGGACAGAGCACAGCAGCTGAAGAGTAAGTTGCTGGCGAAGTGGGACTGGCAACTGCTGCCCATTCTTTCAAGCATGTAGCTCTGAATGGGGTGTAGGGAACTAGAGCAAGGTGCCTCGGCCTCTGCACTGGGACTGGATAATTTTTTACCGTGGGAGGCTTGTGCTCTGCATTGTCGGATGTTGGGAAGCACCTCTGCCTTTTGCCCACGAGATGACAGTGGGACTCCCCCCAACCCTGTTGTGACAACCAAAAATGTCTCCAGACATTGCAACATGTCCCCTAGGGGACGAAGTCAGTTGAGAACCACTGATCTAGGTGTGTCTAAGTAGTCAAGAGTGTATTGTGAAGCAGCAAACAAACATGTTACAACTTTTATTGTGAAATGTGTATTGATGGAAAAATGGGAAATTTTTGACCATTTTGGTTTTCATGTTAATTTAAAAAATCTTGGATTCTGTTTTAATATGAAATGTGAAATTTTATTGATTACCGCCTGTTTTGACTGGCTGTGTGGAAGTCAGCCAGTTCTTTAGCATATCATATTTATTCTTTTTTTTTGTTTTCCTTTAATACATGCTTCAGCTTTATGTAATGGAATAATACAGTGGAAGAAAAAACTACATTCAGGACTAACAATACAAGGGAGATTGGAATTACCTCATATTTTCTTTCATTTTTTTTTCTTGCTTTCAAATAAAAATAGTCATGTAGACAGTGCTTTTTGAGTCACTTGGACTTGAGAAAAGTCTTTAGGCAAAAAAGTGATTTTTAAATAGTTAGAAAAGAGAATCGCAGAATACGTAACCAAGGGACCCGGCACATAAGAAGTTAATATGTAATTTTCCAGTGGGGCCACAGAGAGAGCCATGGTGTAGCTGGTGCAGGTAGGATTTCAGTTCCGAACACTAGTGCTCGAGTGCGTGGAGTAGAAGGAGCACAGAGACTGTGGCTGCCTGTGATGCAGGCTGAGTCAGAGGCAGCCTCTGGAGATAGCAGCTGTAGCCCCAGGTGGTAAATATATGACAGCAGCTTGATCTATCGACCAGGGTAAGAGGGGGTTCTGGCCTAAATGAAAATTCATGAAAAATTGATGAAGTCCACAGATTATTTTTTCCGTTTCCTTTTCTCAGCACTGTGCCAGTGAAGAGAGGCAAGATTAAATGAGGTGTTGAACACTTTAGTGGCAAGGAGGTTGTGGTTCAAAGGTTAGGGTCACATAGAAACTGATCTTTTTTTTTTTCCCCTTACTTCTAAAGCAAAATACAAGAACTTTTCAGATTAGCTGTGATTTACCTTTGCTTTGATAAATAAAATGGCTAAATGTTCAAAAGTTGGCTTTTGATGTAGCTACAAAAATCAGAACAGGTGTGATTCATAATTCAATTGTGGAACTAGAAATAGATTGAATCCCATAATTGCATGATGCTTGCTTGATTGCTTCCTTCCTTCCTTCCCTTCCCTTTCTTCTCTTTTCTTTTCTTCTCTTTTCTCTTTCTTTCTTTCTTTCCTTCTTTCTTTCTTTCTTTCTTTCTTTCTTTCTTTCTTTCTTTCTTTCTTTCTTTCTTTCTTTCTTTCTTTCTTTCTTTCTTTTTCTCTTTCTCTTCATGTATCAAGACTCGGTGCAAGAAAGTCATTTAGAGAAAGACAAGTTCTTGCATTATTTATAGGTCACAGATTGCTAGAATAGCAAAGCTATGGAACACTCTACAAACATAATGATCCTGTTTATTTTAAATCCAAAACTAAATGGATGATTTATCTGTACAAGGAATAAAGGTTAAAGAATAGACTGACTAGTGTGAGAGGGCACGCGTGTCATTAAAAATGAACACAAGGCAAATAGTTTCCTTGATATCATCAAGTCAATAAACATGTAAATTATTTTATTTTGGCTGTAAATGAATCTTATCCAGGCAAAATTCCTTTATACTCCATAAAGACAAATTGCAAAAAGGCTAAGCTCTGTAGGGTTTTTTTAAAAAAAAATTGCCCAATTGAGATATAATTCACATACCATATCATTTACAATTCAATGTTTTTTAGTATATTCACAGGCTTGTGCAACCAACACCACAATCCAATTTAGAACATTTTCATCACTCCAAAAGGAAACCCTATACCCATTAGCAGTAAATTTCTGTTCTTCCTGAACCCTCCCACCCCAGCTCTGAGTAAATTCTAATCAACTTTCCATAGCTATACATTTGCCTATTCTGGACATGTCATATAATCAAATCATACAGTGTATGATTTTCTTGTGACTAGTTTCTTTCCCTTACTATTAATGTTTTCAAATATCATCTTGTTGTAGCATGTATAAGTACTTCATGCCTTTTTTGCTGAATAATATTCTATGATATCAATATAAAACATGTTATTTATTCATTCATCAGTTGATAGACATTTAGATAGTTTCTACTTTCTATTTTGAGTAATGTTGCTATAAACAACTTTGTACATATGTGTGTTTTTGCGTGTACATATGGTTTGGGTATTCTCTTGAATGTATGCCTAAGAGTAGAATTGCTGAGTCCTGTGATAACTTTGTTCAACTTTTTGAGGAATTTACATGTAATTTTTAAATGTAGATTAAATTATATTTATTAATGCCATTGAATTAACTGTATCTAACTCCCCTCTTATTATAAAGCATAGTCATGAAACATTTCTAGTATTTGATAAGTATTATTGAATGGCTGTTATGTTAGACTTCCTGGGTCATGTGTCCATAATCTAAGATTCAGTTAATTAAAAATACTTAAAAATTTACTATATGAAAACATTGAACAACCATGACATAAATCCTTGAGTAACTTCTAGAATATTTTAACTTTGACCTCAATTAAGTTGAATAATCCTACTATTGGAATCTTCATTTCATTTATTGCCCTATTTTTTTTATTTCAGCACACTATGGGGGTACAAATGTTTAGGTTACATATATTGCCTTTGCCCCCCTCCCTGAGTCGGAGTTTCAAGCATGTCCGTCCCCTGGATGGTGCTCATTGCACTCATTATGTATGTATATATATTCATCCCCTGCTCTCCACCCCCATCTGCCCAGCACCTGAAAATGTTATTTCTGTATGTGCACTTAGGTGTTGATCAGTGAAACCAATTTGCTGGTGAGTACATGTGGTGCTTATTTTTCCATTCTTGGGATACTTCACTTGGTAGAATGGGTTACAGCTCTATCCAGGAAAATACAAGAGGTGCTATATCACCATTATTTCTTACAGCTGAATAGTACTCCATGGTTTACATATACCATATTTTATTAGTCCACTCATGTATTGATGGGCACTTGGGTTGTTTTCACATCTTTGCAATTGTGGATTGTGCTGCTATAAACATTCTAGTGCAGGCGTCTTTTTCATAGAATGTCTTTTGTTCTTTCGTATGGCCCTATTTTTTATTTGTCCTGAAGAAGGCAATTTTTTTTCTTCTCAGAAGCTGACATCTTTTCTGAAAATAACTGACATTACTTTTCCTGTTCCCAGGTTACTTTTCTAACCAAATATCTTAAGATTTTTTCCTTTACTTGGAAAATTCAGAATAAGAAATAATGAGTGATTATAATAGAAATTGGTTAGCTAAGTCCAGGAGTGGGAAAACAGAGACCTGCTTGAACGCCGCTTCATGTCTTTCTTAAAACAAATAAACATACAACAAACATATCCTCTAAATGCATAAGAGACGGTGGGTTAAACTGATATTTATAGATTTTGACCAAAAAAATGGGAGCAACTGTTTTTTTCAGAGTTTTTACTATTTGTGTTTCTATAAATATCAGGGGAGATTTCAGATTTTTTTGATGGTGATGGTGGGGGACAGGGAAGGATATAACAACAACTAAAAAATTCTCATAGCTCAAGGTACTCCCCATAACAATGTGAAAGTGTTATTTGGGCTGTTTTGTGAATGTGTCTTCTAATTTTGTGATATTGTATCAAATGCTTTCAAATACAGTTCTCTCCTTTGATCTTCACAAATGAAGGTGTGAAATTGCCTGGTGAAACACCTGGAGAACATGTTTGAACTTACAATCTATTTAAATATGTATAATGCTATATGTTGATATCAGGTTTCTTTCTGCTGATTGAATTAACAGCATTCAAACTCTATCTCAACACGTCTACAGTTGCCATTCACTGACAATTAACCTGAATTAACTCTGACTCCAGGAAAAACACATAAATCAAGTGAAATCCTGATGTCCTCAACTTTTAAAAAGTTTATTCCCATAAACAGTATAATCCTGTGTATAATCCTGAGCTCTGCAATCATATAAATTATATCCGTAAAATGACAGGGAAAAATATTCTTAGCGATACTAAGGGGTAAAAAGTCAAAACATGGTAAGGTCTGCTCTGTTTTCATCCCCAGAAACCTTTTTTGGATAAATGGAAGAAAAAAATATTCAGGGTTTTGAAAGGTTGCCCTACCATAAATTTTTAATTTATTATGTTTCAACTCATGTGTAGAAGCAAGTTGATTTTACTGAAAATGTATATAGGTGGACAGTATACTTAGGAAATGTAATTTTGTGCAGCAACTCATATGCTTCTCTCCCAAGATTTGTGTTTCAGCAGAATGACAGGTCTCCAATTTTTCTTCTTTAGATTGATTTTGTTTCTGATAATTATAATACATATGCAGATGTAAAAACAGTAGGTGAAGTTTTGTTTAACTCTGAAAAGTTTTTCTGTAGAAGTTTGTAATAGTCCATGGCTTAACTACTAGAGAATGAGGTTCCATCATTATATTCATATATTCTCTCCACTATATACCAATAAAATTAGTTTGCCTTTTTGGGAGATTTTTCAAAAGCAAAAACATTCCCAACCACCTATTTCTTACTTAAAAGTATTTATACATTGTAATCAAGTAGGAGATATTCTTGCATTTTTTTTGTCAACATTTTCCAAGAAATACTCTCCAAAAGCAATATTGTGTCCCAGCTTGGGGTGGCTTCTGGAAACTCTCTGAGGTTTCTAATACTTCTCTACTGGGGCTACTCAGACATCAATCAGTAGTTTAGTGTTTCTGGCTGTCTTAGTCTGTTCAGGCTATTGTAACAAAATACTATAAACTGGCTGACTTATAAACAACAAAAATTTATTTCTCGCAGCTCTGGAAACTGGAAGTCTGAGATCGGAGTGCCGGCGTGATTGGGTTTTGCTGAGGTCCTGTTTCCTGATTCATAGATGGTGCCTTCTTCTCACTGTGTTCCCATGTGGTGGAAGGGCACTAACCCCATTCAGATGGACTCTGTCTCATGACCTAATCACCTCCCAAAGGCCTCACTTCCTAATACCATCACCTTGGGTGTTAGGATTTCAACATATGAATTTGGGGCAAACACAAATGTCCACACCATAGCTGTGGCCCATGGAAAGGAGTCAAGAAAGGGTTATAGGAGAGGCAGTTGCTTGGATGGCATGACAGACAGATATATAGTCCCAGAGCCTGGTATATCCCAACTGGTTATTTTGTGCATTTCTTGTGTTTTCCTTTTTTGTCTTTTGCAAAAAGTCCACCACCCAAAATAGCCCTTGGCCATTAATTCCTTGATAAGGCTAAGCCTGCTATACAATTGGCTCTCAAAATGGCAGCAGACAAGGATGTCAGGCAACAAGAAAAGTTTGATTGGCTGCTGCCATAGGGCTATTGAGTAGTGTCACAGGTAGGACCAGGAAACTGAACTTCAATTAACATCCATGTAGAGAAGGGGCTCTCTATTATAGCTATACAGGAAGCCCTACATATAAATGGGTTCTGAACTGCCAGTTAAACCAACGACAGATCAAAAAATATTTTTAAAAAATTAAAAATAATACAATACATACCATACAGTATAACAATGATTTGCATAGCATTTGAATTATATTAGGTATTATAAGTAATCTAAAAATGATTTAAAGTATGCAGGAAGGTGTATGTAGTTTATATGCAAATACTATGCCATTTTGTAAAAAGGACTTGTGTATCTGAGGATTTGGTATTTGTGGGAGTTTGGGGACCACCCTCTCCCCGCCCCAGACAGAAAAAAAGGAATGTACTTCTTTCTGAGAATTGGACTATTTTCAGTTACATAACTACTTTTTAGCATTTATTAAAGGCAACCATTGTGGTTTTTGTGTGATTACCTAAGTCTGTACTGAGATTTTGGAAAAAAGTTTCTCTCTCACTCTCTTCGTATCTCTCTCTCTCTTTCTCTTTCTCTCTCTCTATATATATATACACACACATACACATATAAAAACAAAATGTAACTATAATATTTCTTTTCATAAGACATATTTGATATAAACTATTTCATATAAATTCACCTACCTCCTTTTCCTCCTTCTTGCTTTTTCTGCTTATTCATATTGAATGAGGACATTCAATGTTTTTCCCTAAATCAATTTCAGAGTCTTTATTGAGTTTCCTGATCATTAGGACTAAAAAGAAATTTAAGAGGCCCATGCCCTTGATGGTGTTTATGTTACATTGTAAATGACTAAGATGGTGTATTTTATGTTATGGTCTTTACCACAATTTAAAAATGACCACAAAAACAAAATGAAAAACGCATGGCTCATGCCATCAAAGACTGTTCAATGGGATGGAATAGAGTGCGGTAACTGAGACTAAGCAAGGAGGGGCTGCCATGCTGTGGGAATACAGAGGAAGAGGAGGCGGATTCTGACAAGAGAATTGTGGAACAAGTGAAATGATTTCTCTAGGCAAAAAATGAGTAATAATAATCACTGGTGCTTGCCAAAGGCCAGGATGTTTTTTCTGTGTTTTACTCTCATGGTTTATTCAATTCTCAAAACAACTCTGAAATTCAGATACTATTATTTTCTATCTATTACACTTGAGGTACAAAAAGTTAAATTGCCAATTTTTATACAGAGGGAAGAGCTGGGATTTGAACCCTGGCAGCCTGGTTCTCAAGCCTGCTTTCTCAACCACTATGCTAAACATCCTCATTGATTTACTTGAACAAACAAACAAAATCATTTGACACTTAGAAGAATCATTAACACTTGTTTTAGTTATTTTACCCAGAAACAATTTTTTGATTATGTATATACAATAATGATGCTGAACTAGATGAAGTCAAAAGCATTGTTTTGGTGTTACAATTCTGTGACTCATGGAATATTAAAGGAAAGAAACAACAGAAAGTAATCTTTTATATTTTTGTATTTAGTTATATATTGACATTTGAGAGCTCATTAGTTTATTCAAGTAATTTGATTTTCTTTGTACAATTCCTAGTTGTCAAATATCAGCATCAGTAAAATCCATCACTTTCAGTTCTTATTGACATGTATGCAGGCCAAAGCAGCTTGGAGATTAAGAATCCAATTTATAAGACAAGTCATCTATCATTTAATATCTAAAGATAACTTGACTAAGTTTTATAGAAAAAGAAGTATTATAATAGCAATGATATCTTACAATACTTTCTAGAGGTTTTTGAGTCATTAATATACTTTATATGCATTATTTTATTGCTATGTGTAGATATTTGCTGACTTCAAAAGTTTTTAAGTTCAATATATAGTATCATTAACATTAGTCAAGTTGGCTTTCACGTTATTATATATTTTTTAATTTATAAATGAAGCAAAAGGGGAAGGATAGTCTTTTCAGCAAATGATGTTGGAGCAATTGAATAAACACACACAAAATAAAAAATGAACCTTGACTTAAACCTTACACATTATAAAAAATTAACTCAAAATGGATCATAAGCTTAAATGTAAAGTATAAAACTATAAAATTTGTAGATGATAACATAGGAGAAAATCTTTGGTGTCTAGGATTTGATGAAAAATTCTTAAAAGTGATATCAAAAGCACAAACCAAAAAGATAAAATTAATAAACTTAATTTAATTAAAATTAGAAACTTTTATTCTCTGAAAGATCCAATTTAGAGGAAAAAAAGATGAGCTACATACTTAGAGAACATATTTGCAAGCCACATATCTGATAAAAGACTCATGTGTAGAATGTATTAATATAAAGATAGCTCAAAACCCAATATTAAATAACACACAATCCAACTGGAAAATAGACATGAGGCATGAGGGACATTTTACCAAAAAGGAGATATGAATGGTAAACAAGCACATTAAAAGATGTTCAACATCACTAGTCTTAGGAAAATGCAAATTAAGATCACAATGAGAAATCACTGTATACTTTTGTAAAATATAACCAAAGCCAAAATAACATTACTGGATACTGATAAGGATGTGGAGGAACTAGATCTCATTCATTTCTGATAAGAATATAAACTGGTACAGCCACTCTGTAAAATAGTTTGACGGTTTCTTAAAGCACTAAATGTACCATACAATATCATTCCTTGGCACTTATATCAGAGAAATGATAACTTGTATCTGTACACAAAAAATTGTACGCAATCTTAATAGCAGTTCTATTTGTAACAGCAGAAAGCCAAAACAACTAAAATGCCCCTCAGTAGGTGAAAGAATAAACAAACAATGCTATAAGCATACTATGGAATACTACTCAGTAATAACAAGGAATCAATTATTGATATGCTCAATGAATTAGATGGCTCTCATAGGCATTATGCTAAATGAAAAAGGGAAATTTAAAAGGCTTTTCAACAGGTCAAATACTATATGATTCCATTTATATATCATTCTCAACATGACAAAATTTTAGTGATGGAAAATAAATTAGTGGTTGCCAAGAGTTAGGGACAAGGAGGGAGAGAGGGAGTAGTTGTGACTATGAAAGGATGAAAAAGGGAGGTCTTTGTGGTGATTAAATAATTCTGTATTGGATTGTGATGGTGGTTATACAAATACACATTTGTGATAAAATGGCATAGGACTACATACATGCATTGTACCAATGTAAATTCCTGGCTTTGATATTGTGCTGTAATTGTGTAAAATGTAACTGTTAGGCAGCAACTGCATAAAGGGTAGACATCTCTGTACTATCTTCTACTTTCCGTGAATCTGTAATTATTTCAAAATAAAAAGTTAAAAAAATTAGTTGTCAAACTACCTTAAGTAGACATTAACAATATAAATAAAAATGACTTATTAGGACCTGAATAGTACATTTGAAAACTTTTGAATATGTAAGGGTTTTTCTTAAACATTGATGAATTCATATTTTTATAAATGCCTATGGTCTGTTTAAAATTCACTTATTCAGATTCACAAATTCACTGTTTTAAATTCGTAAATTCAGCTTGTGATATATTCTACATACAGTTCTATGAATTTATCTTCATGCTTTTTATTTTTGCTCCATCATAGTTTTTTGAGTTCAATGATAGATTTTATTATTTTATTATTTTTGAGGGGAAGAGGAAGTTAAGGTAAGAGGGGGGAGTGGTTGTTCTTGGAAGTTAAGCAAGAGTGTCCAGTACATGACTGAATGAATAGGGTGCATTATGAGTGGCCAAGAAGTATCTTACTTTAAACTACATTCATCCTTCAGATTAATAAATGCAATCCAGCTTGATTCTTTGCTGCTAAAACTATGAATGGATTATTGTCAATTGTTCTGAGTTTCAGTTTAAATTCACCTTTATAACTTAAATGTCATTAAAAAAGAAAGATAAAAAATTTAAGACTATATTACAAGCAGGATAAACTGAAGGAATTGGGATTATTGATCTAGGGTAGTAAAGACATCAATGGATACCATAGTTCTTTCCCAGCACATCAAGAGCTCTCATGCCAAAGAGAAGATAATTTTGTTCCATTTGATCTGAGAGGAAGGAAAAGGACTAGTGGGTAGAAATTGCAGATTTTGCCTCATCATGCAGTACTGTGATTATAGTGGATGTGTTTGTCCCTGGAATCTTAAGGAATTACAGGCAAACCAAAGCCAGTGTAGTGTTGTGATCAGAAATAAACCTAAAAACTTACATACAACTACATGTTTTAATATAGCTTTGCCTGATGCTTTCCTGCAAAGGAAAACTGAATCTCCAGGATAATGAAACAAAATGACAAGACTTAGTGCTGGGGCCCTTTGAGTTACAAAATAATTCTCACCACTTTCCTATTCACAAGGAATTCCATAAAGTAGAAATAATTTTCTTAAATTGAGTATTATCATGCCACATGAAAAGTCCTTGGAAAAATCCCATTTGTGCATATATCTTACACACCTTATTTCAAAATCCACTGAGATCATAAGCAATTAAATTAATTGCATTTTGTAGGCCAACCCCTCATTTATAACATATAATTCCCCAGGACCCACATGTCCAGATTCAAGAGTAGCTTGATAGAATGGCTGATTTACTTTTATTTTCTTTCTGAGTCTGTTTTGAATATTCTTAAAAGGAGGGAAATGCTGTGTTTAATATTCATATAGGATTTTCTTTTAAAAGCAGCTTCTCTCAAAAGCCTATTGTTAAACAGGACTACCTATAAAAGCGTCAACTTGCGAAATCCTTCATAAGTACTTATTTAGTTCTTTGGAATTGATGGATAAGCTGATGGAGTCTAATTGTCAAATGTGTATGTCATTAATAGAGATGTAAGAATCTCAATTTGCTTTGTCTTTTCCTTTTTTGACACATCATAAGGAAAAGCTTTACTAATGAAGTACCCAATGGTAATAACCCATTATACGCTAGAGTCTCTCTTTATATCAGATGACATGCAAATGAACTGTTCTATTTCTGTGGAGAAAGAAAGACAAGGACTGGTCTAGTTAATCATCCTTGAGGGCTGCCATAGTTGTCTTCTGGGAAATAGTATCATTATTCATTCTTATTTAAGGGTCCTTACTCCATGCATAAGAAAATCTCCCATTCATTTTATTTGGGTTTGTTGTTAATTACAAGGGCATTAGTGGAAGCTTTCTTAAAAGAAATGAATATAGGATTAAATCCAAAAAAAAAAAAATAAAGCAACCTTTGGGCGAACCAGATCATCATGAAACCATGCGTATGGGAACTGGCAGGTTCGAGGAAGTTGGGGATTATTAGTCCCTTTATCATTCAGATATGTAAACTGAGGCCTAGAGAAGTGAAATGACTTCAGAGAAGCCCCAGCTGATGAGAAACAGGCATGAGATGCCAAACGAGGTAGCCCATTTCATCAGACAGCAATGTAAGGAAAACATGATTCTGGGAATTTAGAGACCAGCTTCTGGACCTTTTCTACTATTAACTAGTTCTGTGACTTTTGTCAAACCTTTTAACCTCTCTGGGCCTGTTTCCTTGAATTTAAGGAGAGGCGACTAGAGTGTAAGTCATTTGTCCTGCAGAAAAGTGGAAATCTAAGTGAGCTTGTAAGAGGGTCAGTGTGCAATTATTAGACTAAGTTGATTGAAAAAAATTATTTCTAACATACCATCTAAATTTTGCTTTCCAAACTTGAGAGGCACAATCCTTGTATATCCAGTAGATTTTGCAGCAATCTTCTTAACTGGACTTTCCCCTTGTCCATGAAGATTTTTTCTTATCCCAGATAATATCTCTCTTTATTTTTATAGCATTTCTTCATGTGAATTATAGTTGATAACAACTAATTGATAATATTGCAGATAACATGATGCATCTCCTTAATCTGCTATGTATTTTGAGGAATTAACTGATAATGTATCTGTATTTGCATAGTCCTTGTTCAACTGTGACCATGTAATTAAGTCATTTTTCTTTTTCAGTTAGCCATTCAGGTCTAAGGCAAATTATTTTTTGAAAGATATGTACATCCTGGACCAGAATTCCTGATCACTTAAAGTTTAAAGTATACAAGTATAAATTTCTAGTGTATTAGCCGAATTCTCTGTTTTGTTTCTCTAAAAAAAGAAAAACAAAGAAGTTAATTTTTTAATTAACTTCTAAACTTAACTAACTAAACTTAAGTTTAATTTTTTGACTTACACTTCATGTATAAAATGTTTCTATCAAGTAAAATACATTCTATCTATTTAGAAATGTATTTTCACTGAAATAGCATAATTTTACAAGCAGCAGGCATATATTAGACCAATATAACATTTCTACTGTCTTTGGATCCATATTATCTGAACTACTGTAAAGACCTTTCCACCATGAGTGTTTTTATTTGTTTCGTTTTTAGAATTTTCTTTATTTCGTGTTCGATTTTTATGTTATTTTCCTTATCGTTTATAATATCTTCCTATTTTACAAATGTTGGAAACTACAGAAAAGTTAAAAAAAATTGCTGCTAGAAATAAACATTATTTTTTCACTGTGCTTTAATTTCGTTTTTGTCAACAGTATGGCTTTAATAGATAATCTGTGAAATGGATTCAATTTTGCTCAATACTTCAATAAAATAAAAGTTAAAAATACTACACATGTATATAAATAACTCTCTAATATAGTCAAATTGGATAACCTCTAATATGATTTTTTAAAAATTTTTTTCAAAGAACATTTAGAAATCTCAGATAATCAGCTCACTCAAAAAATAGGAGTACTCTAAATTACAAACTTGTTTAATAATTTCTTCCAAATTTGAGCACTGTGACATCTTGAAAGTTTTCATGTAATGGTCTTAGTGGCAAATATGTTATAACATCTTTGTAAAATAAGTTCAATAATTTTTCTGCTGCCAAAAATCATCTTTCCTAATGTTGTGATATCTTTGAGAATACTAGCCCTTGTTCGATCTTTATAAACCAGCTAATACATACATTGGGCCTCAAATTTTACATGGTGAAAATCAGCAGAGTAATTGTTAATTCATGGACTAACTAGATTTTAGTGGCCCCTTTTAAAATGTTTATCTGTTATTTTGCTTGGGCGTTTAGAGATAGTGTATTCTGAATTTCTTAAAACTATTTCAATAGATGTATGTGAAACTAGAAAGCAAATTTAGAATAGTTTTGTTTTTATATGTAATGTCAGTTCTAAGAAAAAATTGGTTCATTTCTTCCAACTAGTCTTCCTGTACCTATACCAAAGTCCTCAGTCAGAGTGATCTCTGGAGTGGCTGGTGTCTTGAGTGATGCAGTTAATGAGATCTAGTGACACCATGACCCTGACCCTTTTGTGGCCCTGGCTCCTCTCATCCATCTTCTTAACCCCACAGGCTGTGAGTCAGTGTGTAGAATCAGGATTAAACAAGTGTGAATAAACAAGTTCAAGAGTTTTATGTCATGGCTGCCAGTATATGGCAATGGCAAAGTAAGACGTGGAGAACTTAATACGAAGAATGCTCTTTGTGCACCTCCGTGAATCCTGTTGGTGAAGTCGCTGGTGTTTGTGGCCAGTGCAGTGCATCTAATCTCCTCAGTTTGCTCCATTCCTGGACAGTGATGGTTGGTGGCCCTTGTAATCACATAGCTGTTGGCACATTCAATGAAAGGATGGCTGATCTATTACCCAATGTCACATGTTACTAGAGCTTTTATCTCATTAACTATGATTAATGTTTGTATGGCATGGGCTTGTCATGTAACTGTTCATGTTCAGCAATTGTGAATCCCTTAGCCTACTTGATGAGTGAAAGGTTTTTCTCTTTCCAGAGGAGAACTTTATCTCTGGGACTGGGTGGCCTTATTTGCAAACCACCATTGCCACATGGCCTGATAACTGTGTGATGTAGTTCTTCTTGGTCTTTCACCATTATTTGCCTCAATGTGTTTACCTGTCCTTGAACTTGGGCATACAGATAAAATAGAAGAAATGCAGCAGAACTTTAAAGAAGCATTTGTCTGTAATTTCTTAGCCTAAAAGTTGCTTTCCTAATATGATTTCCACTTAAGTCTATTTAACCAAAGTTAGATGGAAAGTGATAGAGATAAAAGATTCAGGTACTTTCCTGCCTTTGGCTATGGTTCTTGCTTTGTTGGCTCTTCGTTTGGCAAGTCCTTCCCCTTAGCCCAAGGCACCATTTGATAAGTTGACCAGTCAGTGATTAAACATATTTATTTAGTTCAACGGGTCAGAGCTATTGCGACAGATAGAAAATTACTGATGGATTATCAATTTCAGCACCTCTGACATCTGGCCTCAGTGTAGTCCATCATCTGAGGACTCATAACACATTTGCTTAGACAATAACATGCTCAGCTACCTGTGTGATCACACAGCTGAATATTGGACATATGTTGTTCAGATTTAATAAGACAAAAGTTGCAGAAGTTAGAAGAGTTCTGCACCTAAACACTTGAAAACCTAAAAGCACCTAATGGTTTATATTGTTTAAGGCTGGAATGAGAATTGATTTGCCCTTTAATTATGTTTTGTTGAGTTTGGTGATGTTTTTATAATTTCTTTAACGAGTGCATTTTGGATTTGATGAAATAGTTACTTGGAAATACTTTGGAAACAATATTACATGGAAAAAGATTACCTGTATCAAAATACTCTTGAAATTTTTTTAATGAGTTAAAATAATGGTCTTAAATTTTTGATCTACAAAAGTGATAAAATTACAAAATTAAAACCCCAACTCAAGTACTTATTATTTTAATTCCTTTAAATAATAAACAAGATTTCAAATAGGATTTGTAAAACTGTTTTTTTCTATTATTACTGTTGAGTGGTTCTTTTATCCTAAGTGAGTGCTAATAATAAAGAATAAGAGCCTTATAGGAAATGCTAATATAAGATGGAAATATATTCTACTCCTCTGTCCATTTGGCTAAAATTTATTCCAATATAATCTTCTGAAGAATAGTCTTGCGATTAGCTTTTCAAAAAAATATGATTCAGGTTAGTTTAAGGTATGTTCATGTTTTTAAAAAGTGGTCATATTTGTTGAGAAATAGTAGATTGTAGAAGATAATATATTTTAACTTTTATATTGGTTTTATTCTCATTTGTAAATCTTTCATGTGATTATTTCCATATCTTTATATTCCTTGTGCCTAATGGCCCACATTACGATGAGCTTACATTTAATATTTATGTGTGCTGTCACGAAAATATTTGTGAAGCCAAAAGTGATTCTTCATCTTCAAAGGGCATATTTTCACAGATTCTCTTGAATCACTAAACCAATAAGAACTTAGATATACTACCTTTGTTCACAAAATAAAGATAGAGCTCTTTGACATTACAGTTTATATTTATTTGCTAAATTTGTATCAGCACTATCTACCATAAAATTAACAGGCCCTTTAGAGTGTCCAGCTTTTTACAACATGATATAACTTGACAATATTACAGGTTATTGTGGGTCATTATTTATTGTCAATGACTTCCTGATTTATCTTAAAATTAAAAGAAATTCCTTCTATAATTCTGTGGAAACCTTCAGTAGTTGACTATTGTGTTTAATTAACCCATCTCTCCTTAGACACTTCTGAATTGGCTTGGAAAATTTTTTGAATGAATCCTAGTCACAGAATCCTCTTTGGAATCTACATATGTGGGTCAAAAAAATGGTTATGGATATTCAGATAAGATACAATTAAAATAGAGGAAGTCATATTAGGATATAAGTTTGATTTGGAAATTCTTTTGAGCAGTCATAGGGAAGCCATTGTAACATTTTCGCTTAAAGACCAACCCTCTAATTATCAGAACATTACAAATCTATTTGCTTTAAATTCTTAAACGTGATGCCCAGCACTTAATGGTTCTTCAGATGTGTTACACTGCACGTTTAAAAATTGGAAATGCTCATAATGTGTACTGTGTTTTGATTAACTGTTAAATGCCCAAATTTTCCTTTTCCTTTTTCCTTTGTACCGCTTACTTCTCTCTGAAAGGTGTATTTTTTTTCATTTGCAATTTCTGTCAATAATAAACTGTATATGACTTGCCATTAGCAGGCCAACAGATATTTCCATATAAAACAAACAAGTAACAATGGAAAAGTGATATACAGTCATGCATTGCTTAATGGTGGGGATATGCTTTGTGAAATGCATCATTAGGCAATTTTGTCATTGTGTGTGAGCATCACAGAGTGACCTTGCACAAACCTAGATGTTACTGCTCGCTGCACACATACGCTATATGGTAGAGCCTATTGCTCCTAGGCCACAAACCTGTACAGAACGTTACTGTACAGAATACTGCAGGCAACTGTAACACAATAATAATGACTTGTATATCTAAACATGTCTAAATATAGAAAAAGTACAGTAAAAATACAGTATTATAATCTTATGGGATCATGGTCTCATACATCCTCTGTCATTGACTAAAACATTGTTATGTGGCATATGACTATGTATTATTTTGGAATAAAGATTAGATGGATCAATTCATTAGCATGAAAATGTGATGATCCATCAATATGAATCAACTTGGATGAAAGTATTTATTTATATGATGTGACACGTGTCAAACTTTCTTTAGATAAAGAAGCATGGTATGTAAAATAGCCAGATGCTTTCACGTAGAAAGGGATCTTATCATGTGTTACCTCACAAGGAAACTTAGAAATTAAGCAAAGTAATGCATATGAAAGTACTTTATAAACTATAAAGAGCTCTAACAATATAAAGGATTTCAATGCAGTGTGAGTTTTTTGGGACAGACATAGAAAGTGAGAGAAAACACAGCAATCCATTTTTAGAGGCTTCTGTGCTGGCAGTCTAAGAATTATGGTTTTACAGACTACATGGTGATATATAATGATTTTTCATGCAAGGACATTAAAGTTGGCCAATTTCATGTGCCGAAATGTAATGTAAGGAGATACTAAGAAGCACAGTCTAAAAATGCTGCCTTCCTTCTACATTGTCTTTGAAAGCATTTGAATTAGTAATTTTGAATGAATTTTATGATTGACTCTTTTCTATAAACCTTATTGAGAATCAATGATTGTTTCTACTTCTCGTATATTATTAGATTAGTGTTTTGAACCATCAACAAAGTTGATTTCTGAATTTAAATTCCATTTTTTAAACATTATGATATATAATTATAGCAACATGTAGGTAAAATAATAATTATTTTACCTTGTAATATGCATTGGCATTTATTCAAATGTGTCCGGCATGTACATTTTTCCATTCTCAGAATACTTTGGGAATATATGGGAAAGAACTAAGTCAATGATATTGATACGGCGATCTAATAACTTTACTTTGGTGACCTATAAGGATTTAAGCATTGGAGGAAACTGGCAAATTACGAAGCTTCTAAAATTTGTGCTGAAAGGATTCAAACGAAATCACATTATGTTCCTGCTCTGGATTGATTCGTATTATAATTATCTCTTAAAAAACTGATGATATGTTAATATTGAATTGATAGTAAAATTTTAAATGTGGAGTAGCTGTAAAAAATATAGAAGAAATAATTTGTCTTTATTTGTGAATTTAAGCTTAGCCTGGCATAGTTATGATAATTCTAACAATTACAAAGATAGAATTCAGTGGATAGCCAGAATTGCAATGATAGGAGTTGGCTTTGAAGAAAAATCAACTTTGCCATCTAAGTGTTAATATATTGTCTCCTCTGTATTCAGAATATCATATTCACCTAAGTTTGAATGCAAATTTAAAAAAAAAAACAAAATACTAAGAAAAAGCAATTGAGTAATTTTTATACTGAGTTGAACAGGCAATTTAAACATGCATTAGCATTTTGAAACTGATACTACCTGTAGCCTGCTTTGCTGGAAATACTCCTGACAGGTAGAAGCCCAAGAAATTTCTCATTAATCAGTGTTGGGCAAGTTAATGGGGGAAACAATGCTGATGTTTGTTATTATTATGCCGATTTGAGTATATGTTTAGATTTTGATATTCTTTTTGAATTCTCTTGAAATTCTTTGATATTCTGTCAACATAATAATTTGCCTAAATATCTATTTCACTGTCCACGCATGGAAGTCATTCAGTGGTAGAAACTGAGTGAGGGATGGGACATTCTGATTTCAATATTTTCCACTTAGCTCAGTGAAGCCAGATTTCTTTGTTTTCTTTTGTATAAGCTACCATGCTCTGTTGAAAATCTTTCTTAAAACTATTACGTTATGTTGTATATTAGTTGGGATTGCTTGGATGATTAAGGACTCATCAGGTAATAATTCTAAACATTTAGTTTTCTTTATATTAGAGAATGTTGAATATCCTATGGCATTCCACAGTGTAAAATTCAGCATTTCCTCCACATATGTTGAACACTAATTATGGTCTGGAAACTTTTCATATATTATTTCATCTTTCCTTCAAGCCACTGATATTTAATATTAGTTTTTCTCTTTATGAGAAAATTAAATGGCAGGATGGATTAAAAAACCTGCCCAAAGCCAAACATTTAGCCAGAGGTGGGGGGTTAATTCTCATGTGTCAGTTCAATGATGTGGATTTATTCCCACTTAAAACAATATCTAGAGTGTTTGATCTGAGGAAGTATTCTTAGCATTGATCTCTTCATGAATATAAAGTGCAACAAGCAATTGTGACTATGGGAGAGTTCAAGATCTTGATTTATTGAGGTATAACTCTCTTGTTCTGCATATATAAAGTAGGTAACTATTTATAAACACTGAAAGGTTTATATGTGTTTAGATGTGTAAAGAGAGAGCAAGAGGGCATTTAGGATTAATCTCCTCCTCAACTATACAATTGTGGACTATTTGCTTTGAAATCAAACAAAAAAACAAAAGATACATGTATTTATTTATTTATTTCAGATTTCAGACTAGTGTCACTTGCCACTTTAGGCTGCAGATATAAATTTTGTGATCATCCATCTAGATGTGCAAATGAGTAAGCATTGCCTAGGCAAAGAGTTGAGGTTATAATTAGCTCTCACCGCCCCTTTCTTTTTCTGTGGATTAAAATAATTAATATGTAAATTTTTCATTAGTTTTCCATATTCAAAGACTATGTAGAAATCTACAAAGTTAGCTAATATGAAATCAGATTATTACCACACTAATAGTAAATTCATAGAGAATGGCCACTCAAAAAGCTGAAGTCCAGGCAAATATCTTTTTTATGGCAATGACAGCATAAAAAAATGAACCTATGATGCCTCACCCAAGACGTCCTTCTCAGACCTATCCCACATGTGTTGTTGTGGTAATATTGCGAGCACTGAAGTATTAAAACAGTTTTGTCTTGTGTTCTTTCATTCTGACAGGCCAATGACATCATGTCAACAAGCCATGTCTGATAGATTCAAAATTAAAAGTGAATAACCTGCCTTTTTTTCCTAGCTCACACCTAATGGATTTTGAGTCAATGTGCTATTTCACTGCTTCCAGCATACGGACTTCCACAGTGAGTCTGGGAACAGCTTGTGAGGGGCTTTTTTTCAGGCTACAAAGGATTGCTTGATCAAAACCACATTGCTTTGTTATTAAAGGAGAAGAATGGAGAGAAATCAGCAATAAAAACAAAGACAAATTCAGGATCTAAACTCTGCAAAGCAGTTTGCCAATAAAGATATTAACCTTGTATGTATCATTTAATATTTTCACAATAAAGTTAACCAGTTGATTTCCATAAATGTGCACAGGGAAGCAGCATTGAGAAGAGTAAAGGCAGAAAGTGAAAATGTTCTCTGAATTGATTTTTAGTTCTGTACCATGTTGTACAGTCCAATTAAGGAAGATGATAAGCTACGTACGGGACCAAGACTTTAAATAACTCCCAGACAAGTTTTCTCTTCTGAGACTTTTTCACTAAATCAAAAGTTTTGCTTCTCTGGCTGCGGAATTCAAGATGATTTATCAGACTATTGCTTTTACAAAGACATGTGAAAAGAACTTCAAGAATTTAGAAAATAATTGAGGTTGATTATTAGAACACTGTTCAAGTATTTTGTTCATTTATTTAATCAGTGAAATATTTTCTAGAGCTTATAATGAATTTAGCCTGTTTTAGTGTGCATTAAGGTGTGGTTCTTGCTTTTTGACTGCTTGTGTACTAATTTGAAAGATTAGACATATGCATATGAAATTGTTAACAATTCCATGCACTGGTCAAGAAAGTGATAAACAAAAGTAATGCTATAGAACTGTAACCTTCATATATATGTATATACACACACACATAAAATACGCTTGTGTAAAACATGTGAAACACTGCTTTCCTGAAATAAAATCCGACGGGAAACCCAGAGTCCAGATTGGATAAGGGAAGAGACTGCTCCTCCCTTTTTGGAAACTTTAGGATTCACATGGTTAAAAATCATTTTTTGTAGGATCAGAGAGGCCTGAGCCCAGTGAGGGCTATGGGTTAAAGAAGGTGATAAAAACTTCCTTGTTTGGGAGACGTTTTTTGAACAGAATAAAATGTTAAAAATCAGAAGAGAGGAACGTGGGACATATAAGAAGGGGAACACATGATGAAGGCAGAAATTTTGAGCCAGGAAGGAGCAGTATTTTTGAAGGATTGTGAGAAGACCAGCCTGGCAGGAAAAGAGTTTCTATCACTGATTTACAAAGAATCTAGGTGGGGTTGGGGAAAAGTTAACAGGAGCCCCAAATGCTAGGCAGATATTTTTCAAGGAGTATTCAGGGGGCAATATGAATATGTTTAGAAGCTTTTGAAAATGGACATGATGCAATATGATATAACATTTATATGTTATATAAACATGGAGTTGTGGGAATGGGTTATTGTACAAAATAAAATCGAGGTAGGAGAAAAAACTGGAGGTGTTTGTTGTATTTTTGCATTCAGTTTTGGTAAAAGAATACTGACTTCGTAAATAGTAGTACAGTTACCTTAATTTTGGTCACATTAACCAAGTATATGTCCCAGCATACATCTTGTTTAAGCAACCATTTTAGTTCCAATCAAAAGTAGCAAATGATTTATCCATTATAATTTCTGACAATTTCCTAGGACTTGCTCTCTCTCCCTCCCTCCCTTCCTCTCTTCACCTTTTCTCTTCTTAGTTTCTTTTTCTCTCTTCTTGCTTTCTATCTTGAATGCTCCCTTTCTCTTTCTTTTTCTCTCTTTCCTTCCTTTTATCCTTTCTTTCTTGTTTCTATGTCTCTTACTGACATACAGTATGCTGATTTTTCAATTATTATAGATATTAAACCCATATGCTATGATTACATTCTCACGATCACAGAAACATCAGGGTTGAAAAGGGGGAGCGTCCAACCAATTTCTGATATTTAATTTAAATAATGGTAGGTTCTGCTTTTGCTCATTTTTCAGATAGTTTTTAGATACAACCTTTATTTGCTATTTATATACAACCTGGAACTATTAATAAAATTTAAGCCAGATATCTACACTTAGTGAAAAAACCATATTAACTCATACAGCTGTGGTCTGTCTGCACAATGTCAACCACGGTCACATGAGTACTTTAGAATTTCAACCTCTAAGAATGCTGTTTAGGTAAATGCAGATGATTATGTTGAAGTAATAGATTTACCTTTGAAGCGTAAATCACTACAACTTTCCTTTCCCAGCACTTGTATCATGTATTGGTGCTTTGTTAATTACTTGGCATATCATACAGACATGGGACCTTTGTCACAATATGTTAATATTAATTTTGCTGAATTTGGGGCACTAGGTCTCTATCACTTGCTTCACTGATAACAATGAAAAGATTGAGTGAGGAAAGAAAATAAACAGTGACCAAGTGGCACCTCGATACTTATTACAGTGTGCTTGATCAAAGATGTGATCTGAACGAATCAAAAAATTATCATTATGAGAAAATATAAAAAAAAATTTTGGATATAGACAAAGTTTGCCTCACTAAATTTTTTGAATATGTGTATTTAACCATTATTTACTATATAATAATTTTTATGACGTTTTTCTGAAGTATACATTCATTAACAGCTGACTTTACAGAGTGTGATTGTTAGTAATTCACATCATAGAAAAAAATATACAAAATTGTTATAAAAATATGTCTACATTTACTTCACTTCTACTTCTGAAGTACTATGAGTTGTTTCAGTTACATAATTAAAGGAAAACATGTTTGCAGAGTCTGCAGCCTACAAATTCAAAACAAATTATTATTATTTATTCAGCTTCCAGCGATTGCACACATTTGACCCTAAATGACAAAGTAAATGAAAGCTCTTTTTCAAAGTAATACAATCAGTTCAAAAAATATTGTGCTAATAAAGTTATACATTCTAATTGAAAGATTGATGGCAATCCATTTAGTTGTTACTAGGTTATTTGTGACAGACAGATGCAGAGTAACCTCATTAGAGTCAGAATTGTGATGACTTGTAGCTGAAGAGAGGAATAAAGCTTTAAACCATTGTCACAGTCCATTTCCAAAATGTATTCAGAAGAAGATTTAAAAGAAAACGTATGATCATTACATATAAGTTTGAATTGGTTACCTAGGAGTGTTATTATAGAAGCAATGAAGTAATCATCTGTTTGATCCCTAATTGGCCTACTTAAAATTCACAAATCCGATTTACAGATTCCAATTTATGTAAGAGAAATACAGTAGCAAATACTGTATTAAAAAGATTATCTCTTGTGGTTTGGTATTTTTAGTTCATATTTTAGTTGTTTCCTTCTTGATCATTAAATCTATATCAGCTTATTTTAGACATTTCAGTCCACAATCACCAGCTCATGATAAATTATTCAGCACTTTTCATTTGTATGTTCTCTAGCAGTTTAAAGTCAGGCTTTCAGCACAAGTACTCAAGGGAATTCTACCAACATTTTGAAGTTATATAATTGAGAAAAGAAGGAATATGGATGGATATAATTATTTTGTTCTTTTGAAGGATATTGAAATCTTTGTGGAATATATCTTGTGTATATTTGATTTTGAAATTTATTTTTGTGATTAATTAATAATAATGTAGAAATATTAGCCTATGGAAAACTCTGTCTTCTCACAGTCTTCCCACTGTAATATTTGCATTTATCTGTAAAATTTCTTCCAGTCAAAGTATCCTCAAAGACATCCTTTTTGTTTCAAGTGCCATAATCCAGTTCTATGTCTTGCACATAAAAGCCATTTCATTTTATCACTTCTCCTTTGTGGTGCAATCTCATGTACAATTGTCCTGGCTTCTTTCCCATCTCAGCATTTACACTTTCTCTTATTCTTCTCCATTCTGAACTTTTTCTTGTGCTCCTTATAATCACCACCATATCTTTCATCATGAATTTTAAAATTCTTTTATATCGTCAGAGATACTATTTACAAGATGACTATTACAAGTGATTTAAGGCTGGCCCCATTTCTTTTTAAAGAGTGCATGTAAGATTTTCATTGTGTCGATAAATTAAATATCTGTTGGATATCTCTTATCTCCTAGTAAATTTAACATAATGTTCTTTCTAAGATAGTGTCTCCACATAAATTTGACATGCTGTCTTTTCTGATAAGGAAGTTTAGGATCCTGCTCCCCTGTAGGCTGTGTTATCGGTTAAGGCTAAAGTTTCACTTATCCAAGCAAATGTATTAAAAATATATATAATAGTAGAATCAATCCCAAATATAACACTAGTTAGTTGAGAGGTTGTGTGTTGACGTGAGAGGCCAAAGGGCAAAGTGGGAACACAGAACTTTCCTTCCAATCCTAGTTATAGACCATTTACTACAGATTATTTACTAGCTATGTGACCTCAGGCAAATGATTTAGCATGTCAGTCTGTTTTTTCACCTAGAAAGTTGGATGATGATGCTAATCTTATAAGGTTGTTGTATATTTATACATGTATTTTATAATTATATATGATTGATTCATTTATGATTCATTAAATTAGAAATGTTTCAAAAATTATACATACTTGCCATTCATTTAAGCAACTGATTATAGAATGCTTACCGCTTGCCAGATTGAGTTCCAGGTGTTAGGGATGTATCAGTGAATAAGCCAGAAAAAAAGATGTAGCCTCTTGGAGCTTATATTCTCAGTGCTTACATATCCAGTGCAGAAACTTGAAAAATATAAGAATGTAAATTCAGTAGTCCCTCCTTATCGCTTTTTGGGTTTCAGTTATCTGTGATCAACTATGGTCTGAAACTATTCAATGGAAAATTCCAGAAATAAACAATTTATAAATTTAAAAGTCTGCACCATTCTAGGTAGTGTGATGAAATCGCATGCCAACCTTCTGTATCTTGCTTTGTCCCTCCCAGGATGTGAATCATTCCTTTGTCTGGTGTATCCATACTGTAGATGCTACCTGCTATTTACTAGCTATTTAGGTTATCGGATTGAAAAAAACAGCATATACCAGGCAGTACAGGTTTTGGTATGATGTGAGGTTTTGGACATCTACTAGGGGTCTTGAAATGTATTCCAAAAAAATAAGGCAGGTCTACTGTATACAAAAACAAAATGACTCAAAATTTCACTGTTAGCAATTTGTAGATGACTAATTTTCTCATATTTGTGTGCGTGCGTGTGTTTTGCGATCTTTTTTGATTGCCATTGTAGACTCTTTTGCTTATTTGTACATATTTCATAAGTATTTTCTCATATTCTTTTTCACTGTAGTGTTTAATGGTTTATGCATATTTCATCTCATGTTGTGTATTAATTTTCATAATTCTTTCTCTTTGAATGTTTAGATTGTTTACAGTTTTTCAGGATTATATGCACATATATGAATTACGAAGAATACACTATGATGCTAATCCTTGTGCACATCCCTGATTATTTCCTCCAAATAAATTCGTATTAATAATATAGAATTAGTAAGTGAATGAGTAGATAGATAGTTAGATTTTAGGTGTTTTGAAAGTTTTCCAGAAGGGTGGTTTCAATTTAAACTTACATCAACTAAATCTAAAAGTCCAAGCTTACTCATATCTTTTCTTTGAACATTTTCCTTTGCTAATATATGTGAAAACATCTCATAACAATTTTACATTTTATTTTTAGCCTCTAAGTGAGGCTAAAACTTGTTATGTGAGTACTGGTGTAATTTTTCTCCTTTTTCGAATTTCCTGTTTACGTTGTTTAAATATTTTTCCTTTTGGAGTGCTCTTTTTTGAAAATTTTATAACTATCTTTATTCTGTTCATTCTTTCTTTTTAAAAATATATATTGTCTTTTGTTTCTCCAGCTTTATTAAAGTCTAATTGGCAAGTAAAAATTATATTTGTTTCTGGTGGACAATGTAATGTTTTGATATATGTATACATTGTACAATGATTAAGTTATGCTAATTAATATATGCATACCTTCCGTATTTCTCAAATTTTTATGATGAGAACATTTAAGATTGTAGGAAGATTCAGGTGTACATTACATTAACTATAGTCACCACACTGCATGGAGTGCTCTTTTTTATTAATATTTACTTACATGCTTGTTTTACATGAAATACATCATCCTCTTTTCATACATCTGTGAGTGTGCATAAAGGTTTTTTGTTTTTATATAGGAAAATTATAAAAGTAATTTCCATGATGCCCTAGTTATTACTTAAGAATTAATACAAATATGATTTCCCACCATCCATTTACTAAATATTCTGTTATACTGAAAATATTAATATGAGCATTGCTTATGTGCAAATTTTTGTAGCTAATTATAGAAGTAATATTTTTGTTTCTTTTGTTTTTTCTTATTAGAGTGCTAGAATCTCTTATAACTTTCCCCTTTGAAATATATTATTGGAGAAGTTTGGGACACTGCTAGCTAAAAGAGAAAAATTGCACTAATGGAACTGAGATGAATAGATCCAATGTATTCTTTGCCTAGGTGTCATTTCTTCCTTTCCAATTCCATTGGCTTAATGGAACCCTAGACCTACACTGGATCTTTGGTTGAAAGATCCTCTCCTGACATACACATAAACCTTTTACTGTCTTATTTTTCATATTTTAGAGCAGGTGACCAAAAAGGCTAAAGTATAGACAGATTCTGTTTGCCCCACAGTGTTTTGTTATTTTTGCTACGTTCTAATGGCATTTAATGCTTTTAGGTGAGTGTTGCTCTCTCCTGACCACTATATGCGCAACAGACCAGATTTATCCACACCTATCTTTCTTTTTCATGTAGATTACTTGGCTGGATACAGTTGGCTTGTAAATTTAAGGTAGCTCCATGAGTGGTTAAAGACTGCTGAACAAAAAAACATCAATAGTCAAAAGAAACTTAAAGTTTTGTGCTTTAGAAAATATTAAACCTGCTAATAACAGAAGCAGAAATATATGTGTATACCTTTCAGGATAAATAAATATGAAAAGTGAATTGTTGATAAAACTCTAAGCTCCATGAAGGCAGGAACTACATATTTCTTCAATTTTTAAAAATCTGTAACGTGTATCAAAGTACCTAGCACAACTGTAAATGCTCAATAAAATTTGTTGAATGAATATAGTGTATTTCCATGCTCTTCTTATAATTTGCATGTGAGACCAGCGAATTTAGGAGATTTTTTTCATTTATCAGATTTGACAGTTTAGCAAAAGAAGTGTTGAATTAATTGGAAAACAATGACTGCCACTTTCTAATATTTATTTATATATTTTTGTATGTGGCTGTGTTTTTAAAAAGAATAGTATTCTAAAATCTGGTCATTAAAGATAGGGAAAATACTTTATTACATTATTAAGTGAATTTGTTTGAAATCAGTCATTTAAAATGTATTTAAATTGAAAATTCATATTTTCTTTAGACTAAGACCTAATATATTTCCATGGCTCACTCTCAGAATTATGAGAATTAAAAAATAAGTTTATTAAAAATCTTTACCTACAAAATACATATGATTTATTATAGGCTTGTGATTTTTATTCAACACCCTTGTATTGAATGATACTGTTTAATAATACTGTAATAGTGTATGTCAGAAGATTTATTGTAGTTTTAATTTCTCTGAGCCAGGAGATAGAGTACTTGAATGCATTGTGGTGATTATTGACTGATAAGCAACGAAATGATCCTATGTAGAGCTCGGTGGTAAATGTTTCTCCAACTCCCTCTGATTAATGTGGTTTTTTTGGTGTAATGTGTCAATTTTATCAGATTCAAATTTATCATCAAACTAGCTACAGTAGTCTCAGTTTATGGAAAGGGCTATTTTAACTGAGCTATCATATTCACACACAGACAAAATATTTATACCACAATAAAAGTCCTTATGAAAAAGTCAGTCTTGATTACTGTTTGATCAGCCAAAAATATCCTTATAACATTGGACAAAACAAATGAACTGTGTATCTATAGAATTTGAAACTTTTAAATATTATTAATATGCTATTATAATAGATGTTTCCACTCAGTCATTAAATCCTTTTTGACCACTGACTTTTTAAGTATAGGAGTGTTTATTCTCTAGAGTATGAATATGTCTCCCATAAGGGGTGCATTGAAAAAATAAAGATTACTAACAGAAATGAGAATTCTAAAGAGTGAAGATAATTCGTATAAACCATACTTGATATGTGTATAATATAATTGGGTTTAATTCAAAAAATATCTTTTGAACATCTTCTACAGGTTAGGCAGTATGTTAAGTTAAGGAATTATAAAAATGAATACATGTTAAGAGACAGATGAGTGAGTAGGAGATGTTTTTAATTCTTTCTAGAATGTTCCATGTGAAATAAGCAAGAATGAGAGCATCTAAATAACTTTTAACTTCTTACTTTTTCTAATCTTTCAATACATCTCATTGCTTAGTTATATGGTAAAATGCATAATTGGGATATTTTGTGGCCATTATACTTTATAAGTACAATTTCAAAGTTTTCTGTGTTAAGAGCAAACAGCCATTAAAAAGAGAGCTGAAAGGTGAATAAAGACATTAAAAAGAGAGTTGGAAGGTGAATAAATACTATGATGTAGAAAATTTTCATTTTGTGTCAGGTAAATTTTTGAAGGGATAGTGACGAGGCCACTGGAGAGAGAGAATTGAGCATCTATGTGTCATTTTCAAGGAAACGAAAGATTGTGGAACTCAGACTGTCTTAATTCTAAGAATTGCATCATTCCTTTGTTAAAATCAGCATACTAACAATAATATTTCACTCATAGGGAAGTCAGATAACTCTTTTAAGAACTTTGAAATCATCAAAAAAATCTTGGAATTATATTTATCAAATATTTGAAATCTATAAAACACAAATATATGATTATGAAAGGAATTATGTATATTTAATGAATTGTGTGTTTTGCAAAAGACAAAGAAAACACATTCTGTTCTGGAGTTCCTTTAATGTTTATGTTTGTTCCTAATGAAAATTCACCCAGTATCTCTGCTTGGTATTTTAAAATATCATTACTAAAAAAAAATTGGACATATTTGGTAGTACACAAGGATAATTTCTAAACTACAACTACAGTTATTTAGAGAGGGTGACAATTTTTATTAACCTGCCATATTTGGCTGTCATGTATGTTGGAAGAGATATAATTTTCTTATTTCTTTATTGTACTCAGAGGGAAATAAATCTGATGGTTCTCAAATATTTGCAAAATTCCAAGCAAAACTATTCTGAAAAAGAGAAGTGAAAACTTACTGAACTTCATTCTTTTTACTAAAAAGTTGTATCACAGAAACATGAAGGCAAGGGTAGGTGGTTCTTGTGAGAAAATGATTAAAAATCATTTCCACAGATACTTTCGCACCTTTTGTGCGTGATTTATGGCCTCTTAAAAACATAGAGAGTTAAAAAAAATAGCATACATTGGACTTTTCATTTCTCTACTATTGATTTTGACCAAAGATTAAAAGCAATAGGTGACTTTTAACCTGCTGATATATTCCTCTCAGATAGCATAACAAGGTACCTTGCTTTCCAGGTATCTGGAACTATGGTATCAAAAACAAGAAGGAGAAACTGAAAGGCAAAGGTTAACTTATGATGGGGGTTCTTTCAAGAAGTTTCCAGTATTGGTATAAGCATATGCTATGTCTATGCCCTTTCAATTATAAACCAACAGCTCTGCAGTGAGGTTATTGTGAATGTTCACATCTCTACCTGTCAACACTTCTGAAAGCCTTTCAGCACCCTATTTCTCAGACTCTTCTTGATCAAAGCATGACCTGCTTACTAAAGCTTTCATAAGATAATAATTTAATAACAACCCCCCAGCCAGAAGACAAAGGAAAAGATCGTGTAGGAGGCCACTGCTAATTTCCCTCCCAACGTAATCAAATCAGTACAGCTATCCAGCCAGGACTCATAACCCTTAATAAGTCACTCTACTCGATTAAGAGAAATTGATTTTCCTCTACTGTGGATCATAGTGATTTTGATAAATATGGTATCTGCCGTTCACTGTGATCTCCCCCCCTTCACTGCCATTTGTTTGCAGGACGGCAGGTAAACGAGCTAGAGAGATGACGCTGTGTCATTAACTGCAGTTGGTATCAACGTTTTGACAGCTGTGGAATTGAGTGATTCCATAGATCAGCTTGGAAGCCTGTCCAAAGAGCCTTGCACAGCAATCACATCACCTGACAACACTACCGGCAGCCTTCCATATGCAAAACTCCTGGGTTGTGATGTTTAATTGGAAATACGGAAACAAAACGAAATTGGTGGCAATGATTGGAGTGTGAACTCTAGTTTTATGATATGAAGTGTGATGTGGGAGCCAAACAGCTCCTACAGGTTCTAACTTGATCCTAAAGATATTTGAAATCTATGATGGGTATGTCTTATTTTGACCTCTGCCATCAAATCTAGATTTCCAGAGAAAGCAATGTCTTAATATAGTAATGTTGGATATATAATAGAAACTTTCAACCCCTCTACTTTTCTGTCTTTTCTTCTCACTCATGTGAAGAATCCTAAAGTGGTGGATTTTCTTTTGAATTATTCTCCATTGCTTTACATTATTCAATAGCTCTTGATACTCTATTTTAACATCGTTTTTTTAAAAAGGAAAGGAAAATACTCTGTCAGAGCAGAATTATTATAATTGCTGAAAATTTTCATATAAACTTGCTATGTAGCATGTTGAAAGTTTGTTGCTATAGTGAAAAATGTCTAAAGTTCTGGGCTTGTTATTTGAAAGGGATTTTATATAAGAGTGCACAGAGGATAGTAGCAATAACAAAAATATACTTTTCACTATTTCCTCCTTTTTAAATATTTGGGTTTGGGACTTTATATACATTGTTAGCATCCAGAAGATATCTATTGTTTCTGTGTTCTATACAGAATGTGGTATTACAGAGTAATGAATTACAGAAAGATATGGAATGTTATTCTTAACCAAGGAGTCTGTAAAATAATTATAGGAGACATTGAAAACAGACTTCATAATTCTTTTCATAAAATATTAATAATAGATTTATTTCTTGTACAGTTTTTTCTTGATCTGAGTCACACTTAATATTTTTGTAAATTAGCTTCATCATTAAATACCAATGTATTGATACTATATTTTATTATAGTACACATTACATTTTTGTCCCATTTGAGAATATATTGTAGTTGTATTAGGAAAATTAATCTTTTAAATTTATATCTTGATATCTTTCTCCTTTTTATGAATTAGAAAAGGCAAGAAAGTATGCACTTTTCTAATTTTAAAGATGAACTGGAGTTTCACTTTATTCTTAGTACTATTATTGAAGAGTCTATTGTTCTTTAATGTAACTTGAGTGTTCTTAGCTTTTCTCAAGAAAAGAAAGCCATCACAGTGTGATTTAATGATATTGCATATATAATATCTTAGCAAATTTATTTTTTCTTTTATTTGCATTTAACTTTTTGTCACTTGGGAAATAAGCAAAATGATGATAAAAAGTTATTAAAACTTTGGCTCTACTCCCACTGATTTTGAAGGAAATTCTCCTGTTATCCAGAGGGGTCTAATTGTACAGTCCAGTGAATCCAGTCAAGTCTGTGCTTGACAGAAACTCTCCAAATGGCTGCCTGTCCACAAGAGTCGACTGTCCAGTAGGAAATGTGGGGGAGAAGATGTATGTTGCTTAGTTCTATCTGCCTAAGCTGGAAATTTAATGAATTGAAATATAGCCAAAATTATCCATAATCATCTCTCAGAGCTGAACCATCCCTATGTTTACAGTTCTGTGACTTGACAGAGAAGGTTGCTAGTGCAGCCCTTCCAAGCAAAAGCAGTTAAATTTAACATTTCTTTTAGCAATATTTTAGGCACCATGGATAACTCAGAACACAGAGATGGTTCTGACACTCCTTTAAATGTGACTGACCGTCAAGAACTTTGCTTCCAACCATCCAATGAATTTCCTTTGCAATTTCCCATCCAGTTCCTTTCCTTTCTTAGCTTTTATAATAACAGTAAATTATTTGAAGGTATAATCCAATTCTGTG